>SNQJ01S0009810.1:133656-158422 GCA_010110895.2 Picea sitchensis
ATATTTCTGTTTACTCTATTCTGATCAGTTCACTGTCAAATTAGTAGAGTACATGCTTATGAGATCTGAGTTTTGTTTCTGATCTTCAGATCTAACTTTCACTAAGTTCATTGCTGTCTCTCTTAGATCTGTATAAGTTTCTTACAGCTTTAAAGATCAGATCTATTCTAATCCATTTAGATCTGGGCACACTTGGGTGTTTTCCCATTCAAGTAGTGTAGACTTGTCTCATTGAAATAAGATTTAGTTAAAATTTAAAAGATGCTTTTGTTCTGCTTTACTACCTGATTTCTAACAAATTGAGATCATAAGGACAACAGTCACCTGGGGCTTGGAAATTTCTACATGGTATCAAAGCAATTTTTCTCAATGGGATTCTCAAGGATTTACAGTGGTAAATCAACTACTGGAAAGGACCAGTAGTTAGAGGGTTTCAATATTTCTTTTAAAGACTAATTTTCAGATCTGGGAGTTTGTGCATTAGATTTCAGAGATGGCCTCAGCTAGCCTTAGATTCGCAGACAGACTAGATGGTGCCTCAAATTTCTTGTCATGGAAAGTGTGGGTTACAATCTTATTGGAAGAAAATGATCTCTTAGATATTGTCAAGAATGTAGTGCCTTCGCCTACAGATATGCAGCAGTTGGCAGCTCACAAGAAGTAGTAAGTCAGGGCCAAGTGGATGATCATGGATGCCATAAAGAATCATTTGATCCCTCACATATCTGAGAAGAAGACAAAAAAGGAAATGTTTGATGCCCTGGTAAGCCTCTACAAAAGCGAGAACATAAACAGGAAGATGATATTGCGGAACAAACTCAGATCCATAGACATGACCAAATCAGATTCAGTCACCAGTAACCTTATGAAGGTCACATAGATTCGTGATTAACTTGCAGCAGTTGGGGAGAAGATTACAGATGCAAAGCTAGTGAACATGGCACTGAATGGATCCTCAGTGTCTGGGAACAAATTTCAAGGTATTTGCTCTCATGAGAACCTTCCTAGCTTTGAAAGGTTGTGGAATGATTGTATCTAAGAGGAGACTAGGATGGAGTCAAAGGCCAGCAAGAAGGATGGTGACGAGAACCTAGCCCTATTTGGTCAAACAAATAAGGGAAGAGGTAAAGGACCCAGCAAGGGTAAGGGAAAGAGTGTCACAGCAAAGAAAGGACTTGAGTAAAATCAAGTGCTTCATTTGTCATAAGCACAATCATTATGCATCATAGTGTCCAAATAAGAAGGGTAAATGGAAGCAACGCAAAAGTAGGTAGCAACCTCTACAGAAACTCAAATGAACGAGTTTTCTACCAAGTTCAAGAAAGATTTGTTGATGGTATTTTGTCTTTCCACCAGCATAGTTCCAAGGAATGCGTTGTATGTGGACAGTGGGGCATCTCATCATATGACATCAGCCCGACAGTTATTTTCTAATCTAAAGAAGCAGGACTCGGGATTACAGGTTGAGCTTGGTGATGATGCCAAATACTCCATAGCAAGAGTTGGTACTATTCCCTTCCATCTCAAGCTAGGTAACTTTTTAGATTTTGATGATGTCTTGTTTGTTCCAAGTCTCAAGAAGAACTTGCTTTCAGTTTCGGTTATGGAGGATAACGGCTTTGCAATTGAGTTCAAGAACCAGCAAGTCCTTATCAGACAAAAGGAATCTAGCCCAAATACAGCTTTGGTAATAGGGGTTAGAGAAGGCAATCTTTACAAGTTGCAGAGTAAACATGTTCGAGCCCTAGTTTATAAAAGTAACAACTTGTGCAAGTTGTGGCACAAGAGGATGGGGCACCTACATCATAGGGCGTTGCCTATTCTAAGGGAGATAGTCACGAGTCTTCCAAAGTTTGGTATTGAGCAGGATAGAATATGCAGAGGGTGCACACTTGGCAAGCATGCCAAGGTTGCTTTCCCAAGCAGCACGCATAGGTCTAAGAAGATTCTAGACCTAGTGCATTCGGTTGTTTGTGGACCAATGTCAGTAGCATCAATTACAAGAAGCATGTACTATGTTTCCTTCATTCATGAATTCTCTTGTAAAACTGGGATCTACTTCCTAAATACCAAGGATGAGGTCTTTAGCGGGTTTCAAGAATTCAAAGCTCTATTTGAAAACCAAACAGGGAAGAAGATCAAAGTCTTGAGATCAGACAATGGGGGTGAGTATAACGCCATAATTTCATGGGTTTTTGCAAAGAGGCAGGAATCAAGAGGGGGTTGATGGTTCCGTACAACCCACAGCAGAATGGGGTTGTAGAGTAGAACAATTGATCCATCATAGGGACAGCTAAGGCCATGATCCATGACCAGGACTTGCCGATGTTTCTTTGGGTAGAGGCATGCAACATGTCAGTCTACATCCAAAACAAGTGTCCTCACGGGATCTTGGAGGAGGCATTCACTGGTGTGAAGCCCGAGGTGAGTCATTTCCACATCTTTGTCTATCCAGTTTATATCCATGTACCAGTAGAAAAGAGAACTAAGTTGGAACCCTCTAGCAGGAAGGGTTTATTTGTGGGTTACAATGAGATATCAAAGGATTATAGGGTCTACATTCTAGAGCAGAGGAAGACAGTAGTGAGAAAGGATGTAAAGTTTGAGGAAGATTTTGCATCCAGGAAATCCCATGAGCCTATTCTAGTGACAGAGGATACAGAGCATGAAACTCCGATGATTGAGCTAGGGTCATCAATGATTTCCAGAGCAGTACAACATCCTTCAGGTGAAGAGGGAGAGATAATAGCCCCTTCCATTACTGTCAAGAGACCTCAATAGTTCACTAAGACAATGTGGGATGCTCAAGAGTATGTTGAGGCTCCTAGGAGCACATTTAAATAGAGAAGACCTCCGTAGAATTTCCAGGCTAGATGGCATTGATGAGCCGCGTCCTAGATTATGAGCCTTCCAGCTTTCAGGAGGCAACATGTATGGTCGTATGCCATGGTGCAGGAGTTGTTGATGTATGTAGCATCGAACAAGTACTTCCACATAGGCTCAATGTCTAGCATATGGAAGTCATCCTTGTAACCTCTCAAAAACTTACGAAATTCACTATATGAGTCAATAATTAAAGTCAATGACCTTTTAGATTAATGTGAGAATAATTAAGTTAAATGCCTAAGTTATTTGGCATTATTAACTTAAGTGAGTTGATTAAATCCTAGCCGTTAGATCTAAAGTGAACATGAGATTAGATCTCAGTCGTTGATCACTTTAGAAGATCTAGATTTTTGGACTTAGGATTAACTCAATGTAATAAAAGGCAACCTAAGTGAGAGGATGAGACACACAGAGAGCACATAGGAACAAAGAAGGATTCTTTGCTCATGCGCTTGTGTCACACACCGAGTGGACAATGAGAAAATCTCATTAAGTGGGTGAAGAGCAGTTCATCCAAGTGTGAGTGGGCAGGGCTAAGGAAGGGTGGAAAGGGGCAACAAGGAAGATAGCAGTCAAGTGAGCTAGGTTATTGTTACATTGTATTCCTCTGATGGGGCATTATCCCAGGACGGGAGCCCAAAGATTTTATAATAAAATCAAACTCAAATCTGGTTTTCCCTTCAAGGTTTTTCCAGGGGTGTTTATCCAGAAATACCATGTGCAATGTGTTTGGTTTCGTATTTAATGCTTCCGTTGTAATTTTGTTAAGTAACCTAGTTCTGCATTTAATAAATAAAGTGATTTTATTTTGAGTTAAGTGTCGAGTGCTAGGTTGAGAAAATAACATGGAATCAAAGTCGAGACTCTGAAAGAAGCCAGATTTGCGCAATTTTGGTTTGTTCTGCAGCGGGAAAAAAAATTATTGTCTGCAGGAAATTTTTAATTGTGAACTCTGCTATAGAGGATAAATTAATTAAAAAAAAGGGAGAGAAGTACGGCAGCCATACAACAGTCATCATACGCTCCGTACAACGTATGGATTGGTAGTTGTTGAAGGGACGTGGATCGGACCGTGTGATTGACAGCAGAGGAGAGCGGATTGCAGAGATTGCAATTGCTAAACTAAATATCTAAAGGCACGAAATGTTGGGCATGAATCGTGGGTTGCAGTCGACGGGTGTTGCTGCAACAGTCACCAACAATGAAGAGAAGCAGCCGACAACTGTTGAGGTCAAGCAGCAAAAGGCCAGTCGTCGTCTTTTTAGCTGCAGCCGGAAAGTAATTAGACCACGCGGGTTGTGTGGTGGTCTAAAGAAGCAAGAGTGAAGGCCCGCGTAGAGATTTGAGTAGGTCGTGGCAGAGGCAGCAAGGCTGCTGAAGTGGAGTCGTCAGCCACCAAGAGTAAGCCGCGGGCGAGCCAGAAAGGAGTCAAACGAGTGAGCAAGGTTCGTGGAGCCGAGATCAGGGTAGCGTGTGTAGAAGGTGACAGCAGGAGGAGCTAGACGTGGAGCAAGCCACCAAGCAAAGGTAAAAGGTCGTGGGGGTCAGGCCGAGCAGCAGAGGAGGAACCACCAGAGGAAAAGGAGGTTGGCAGCTAGTCGACCGCCAAGGCTCAATCGCCACCACCGTACGGCCAACACAATAGCCAGGGCAGCAGGAAAGCACACCAAGCAGCCCAAAAAATTGTCGAGCAACGAGCAAGTGCCCCAGCAACGGGCAAAAACCCGGGCAGTGGGAAAGAGATAACCAAGCAGCACCTAGAAAGGACTCAAGCAACCCAGAGAAGCACCCAGGTAGCAGCAGAAGGTTGTGGGCATCCCCGTGCAACAGGTCCAGGCAGCGGGTAGCAAGTCTTGGGCAGGGATCTGGGCAGCTAGTAAAAGTCTTCAAAGAAGGGTATGAGCGAGATGGCAAGGATAGCTTTTTGTTCAAAGGGAGCAGCCAATCAGGTGTATTGGAGAGAAGCCATGGTAGCAGATTTGATAGTGAAGATAGAGCCACATCCAAGTGGTAGAAGTACCTTCCTCGCTAAGAGGGAGTGTTGATGTCTATAACATCAAACATGTACTTCCACATAGGCTCGATGTCTAGCATGTGGAAGTCATCCTTGTAACCTTTCAGAAACTTAGGAAATTCACTTTATGAGTCAATAATTAAAGTGAATGACCTTTTAGATTAATGTGAGATTAATTAAGTTAAATGCCTAAGTTATTTTGCATTATTAACTTAAAAGAGTTGATTAAATCCTAGGCGTTAGATTTAAAGTGAACGTGAGATTAGATCTTAGTCATTGATCACTTTAGAAGATCTAGGGCTTTGGACTTAGGGTTAACTGAATGTAATAAAAGACAACCTAAGTGAGAGGATGAGACACACACAGAGCGCATAGGAGCAAAGAGGGATGTTTTGCTCATGTACTTGTGACACACACTAAGTGGACAATGAGAAGATCTCATTGAGTGGGTGAAGAGCAGTTCATCCAAGTGTGAATGGGCAAGGTTGAGGAAGGGTGCAAAGGGGTAGCAAGGGAGATAGCAGCCAAGTGGGCTAGGCTATTGTTGCATTGTAATCCTCTAATGGGCCATTATCCTAGGACGGTAGCCCAAGGATTCTATCAATAAAATCAAACTTAGATCTGGTTTTCCCTTTGGGATTTTTCCAGGGGTGTTTACCCAGAAATATCTTGTGCAATGTGTTTGGTTTTGTATTTAATCCTAATTGTGTATTTAATAAATAAAGTGATTTTATTTTGAGTTAAGTGTAGGTTGTTAGGTTCATAAATTAACAGGAGTACACCTCCATCATGAAGAATGATGTTTGGGGCATAGTGCCAAGACTGGAGGGAAAGTCAATAATGAGTTCCATGTGGATTTATAAGATCAAGCATGTAGCAGATGGCAGCATTGAGAAGTTCAAAGCAAGGTTCATGGCAAGAGGGTTCTCCCAGAAAGAGGAAGTGGACTATGAGGAGACATTTGCTCCGGTTTCTAGGTACACTTCCATTAGAGCAATCATGTCCTGAGTTTAATTTATGGGCTTCACCATAAGCAAAGGAGATCCTAACTTATATTATACATTTTTTGGGACCGATCTACTCATTTTGGTGTTGTAAGTAGATGAATTATTTCTTACATGTGTAGAGAAGCTCATTGCAAGGTGCAAAGTCAACATGGCAACGGAGTTCGAGATGAAGGACATCGACATGGTGCATAACTTCTTGGGTGTAGAGGTTTGGCAAAGACCAAGGAGATTTTCCTTGGGTAGGGCAAGTATGCAGTTGAAATCCTAAAGAGGTTTCAAATGGAGGAATGCAAACATATGGCCACACCCATGATCACTAATATAAAGAAGGTTACAACTTCAAATTCAGAGTTGGTGGATCCTGATAGAAATTCAAGGGCAAACTAAAAACAGAAATATCCTTTTAATTTTATTTACTACAGTAGATATAGATCAGCAATAAATTCAAAGATTTCTGAAGCAAACCAAACACAGAAATAATATGATGGATCTGAACATTACTAAAGAAAACAAATATGAACTATATCTGAACATTAACTTCAACAAAGAACAAATCTGATGATTAGCAAAAACAAGAAACAGATCTAAACATTACCTTAGCCAAAAACAAAGAACAAATTTACCTGATGTGCTTGTTGTTGTCCTCTTTTCTGTATGCTCAGAAAAAGCTATAATGGTCATGGATCAAACCCTCAAGGGTAGATCTCATCATGACTTGTGGACATTTTTGCCAAGAAGAACTTTAGGTAGATCTCAAAAACCAATCAGCATACTAGAGGGCTGATATAAAAACCCCAATGACCAAACTAGAGGCTGAAAGAAACCCATTAACAGCTCTTAACAAAAACTGTTCAAGAAGGGACTGTTACAGCAAAAATAGGTGGCAGAAAATAGGGCTGCCACAACAAGCCCTAATGAGGGTGACCGCACCCTACACCAACAGCAAGGAGGGAAGCAACTTCATTAAACAACAAGAACAAGGAGACCGCACCCTAACCAAGAGCCACAGCAAGTATCTAAGGAGGCCGCACTACTATACCAACAAAGAAACAAAAAACAAGGAGGCCGCACCACTATTCCAAACTGAAGCAAGGAGAGACCGGAGCAAAAATCATAACAAGTGAAAGATTTGAGGGAGAATGATATTGTAAGTGAGAGAGGGGAGGTGGTCTCCTTTTATAGTTTAGGTAGAGGTTAGGGTTAACTAAACTAACCCTAAATTTAGGGTTAAATTAAAAGCCAATAATAAAACAAATTAAAATAGTTAATATTTTAATCATAAAAATATTAATTAGAAAGTCAACAAGTCAAGGTGACTAGGAAAGACCAACACCACATAAACATTAAGAAGGACGTGGCTTAAGCAAGGGGATGCAACAAGACAAAGTCAAAGGGGTTTTCTTCAATGGCAAAATGTCCACAAGGGTCTCGTGATAATTTATAAGCTTTTATCATCCCAGCATAAGAGGAAGATCAATGATGTGATCATGTCCTTCTTAACTACTCCTAGGTCTCATGGACCATCCCGGGAGAGAAGAAGATCACACATCATCTCGTCTTGGTACTTAACCAAGAACTGCCTGGTCCTAGACCAGGATACCCCAGAACACATCTAAGGGCCCTAGATCACCACTAGGGTCTTATCCACCAAGGTACACAACCAAGGTTCAATCCAAGCACGAGCAAGGATTCCCTGGAACACATCCAACGGCCCTAGAACACATCTAGAGACTTATATCATCAAATTGCTTGGTCCTTGACCAAGAACCCCAGCAATACACTAGGGGCCCTCACTAGGGTCTTTTGCCATGGCTCTAACTGCTTGGTCCCAGACCAAGAACCCCAGGAGTGCACTGGGGGCCCTAAATCTCAGCTAGGGTCTTTGTCATCCTTCCGGAGAATGGCTCTTGCAACTGCTTAATTTTAACAGATCCCACGTTGTATAGGTAATTGATAGGTTCTTTGATGTATTTGGTCAACACTAAGACAGATATATGTTTTGTAGTGAACACCTTGAGTCAGTTCATGGTGGAGCCAAGGCAAGCGCATTGGGTAGCAGCAAAACATGTGCTTAGATACTTGAGGGGCATAGTGGAGTATGGTCTGAGATATCTTGGAGATGGTGAAGTGAAGTTGCAAGGGTATACAAACTTAGATTGGGCAGGAAACGCAGCAGATAGGAAGAGCACCTCAGGGTGTCGCTTTAGCTTGGGATCGACTATGATATCCCGGTTCAGTAGAAAGCAGACTTCCGTGGCACTTAGCTCAACAAAGGCAAAATACACGATAGCCAATATTGCTAGTCATGAGGCCATCTGGCTTCACAAGTTACTTGCAGGATTGTTTGATCAAGAGTCGGACACCACAATCATTTACTATGATAATTAGAGTTGTATCAAACTCTCTGAGAATCCAATGTTTTATGACATGTCCAAGCACATAGAGATCAGAATCTCAGATATCACTTCATACAAGACAAGATTCAGAAAGGAGCAATGAAGCTCGAGTATATTCCCACAGATCAGCATGTCGTTGATATTCTAACCAAGCCCTTCGCAAAAGGGAAGTTTGAAGCATTCAGAGACAAACTTGGATTGGTGCAGAATTCCTTCCTCACTAAGAGGGAGTGTTGAGAAATGTAGCTCAAGCAAGAACTTCTCACACAAGTTCAATGTGAACGTGCAGAACGTGGTTCGAGACATTTCGAGGGTGACCACCTAGGAAAAATGATCATTAATTCTATTTTGCAATTCACGTAGAATAAAGTGAAATATCTTATGTTTTTCAGTTGAGTCTAATAAAGTGCATTTAATAAATTTATGACTTAAACCAGATTTAATCTCAACCCTAAATCTCAAGATGGAATTAGATTTTGGAGATTAGGGTTTCAGAAAAGCATTAATAAGACAACAGAGAGAGAACATCACATAGTTGAACAGTTGAGCATGTTGAGCAACCAAAGGAGAGAAAACAACGCACAACAGTTGAGTAGGTTGAGAGACCAGAGGCGAGTTGTACAAACCGCACAACTATTGTCCTCCATTTTTGTGCAGATCGTACAGATAAGTTTCAGGGTGATTTTGTAGCCGTGCAACTATTGGTTTTTAGCAACTTGTGGAGGTTTCCTTCTAATCTTTGAATAAGGAATGAAAAGCTGATTTTGAAGGAGAAATTACCTATGTATGTGTCACATTGTTTAATGCTTTCGCTATTTACTTTTCCAGCGATTGTTTGATCAATGCTAAGGTCTGAAATTTAATTTCTGCGTTAACTAAATTTAGCAATTTGTTTGTTTAATTGAGATCATAAGGACATCAGTCACTTAGGGCTTGGAAATTTCTACATAAACTTTCCACATCAGAGACCAAGTGTGGTTTCACTTGTCAAAATAAATGGTTAAAGGGACACAAGAGAAAAGGAGACCTCTCATATATGGACCAACCAAGATTATGAAAAAGGTTGGAGAAAATGCCTTTCACTTGGAATTACCTCCATATATGGGCACATATTACCTAGTGAACATGGAACAATTGATGTCATTCAAACTATTCAGAGATACGGATTCCCATAGTCAAGGATTTAGTACTAGACTAGTTATAACACCCTCATTTCCCTTCCTTGGACACAAAGTATCGAATTTGACATTTTCTCTCAAATGTACTCTTCATCTACTCTTGTCACAATGGTGGAAACTCTTTAAATGCAACAACATATGTCATAATTGTTATGCATGGAGGATTGATTGAAATCCCATATAAACCTGCATGCAACAACAAATCTAAAATCTAACATTCAAAAATCAAAATAGCTAACAGATCAATGATTTAAATAGTCACAATCACGGATAATCCATCAAAGCAATTGCATAAATTGCACATGACACAAATACTTATCTTTGAATAGATCTTCATAACAATTTTCCTCCTAAGGATTTTGCACCCAACCATAGTATCCCACTTCGCAAAGCCGCCCTCAAACTAAGGGCCATAGTGTGGCAAGGGCATCTTTCTTAGATCTTAAAACCTCAAGAAATTGTTGGGAAAACGTGTAGTTTTTAATCACAAAACACTCGCTAACTGAGCGAAATCAAGGAAAAGGTTACACAAGCCAAGAAGCATGTCGGTTTCAACCAAAGCACATAGCATCACAACTCAATCAATCCACAAGTGGATGTTCCTACCTACAATATCAAAGATCAAAGCTCTAAGTCATCTATGTTATGTTTCTAGATTGAGACTAACGCCTACTATTGCAATGAACTCCCTTAATTCTATCAATGGCCATCATCCCCTATGAGAATGGTCAAACCAGCAACTCATAATCATTGTTGAAATCCAAAACTGACTATCCAAAGCGAGAGCTCAAAACCAATGTTATTACAAACAGACCGGTTCCAACAAAACCGGTCGGTCCAAGTAGTTCTAGGGCCATACCTATGTAGTTGAAGGATTCAAACCGGAAATGGCCGGTTCCATACCGAACCGACCATGAATGTCAAAACCAATCGGTTTTGTATGGAACCGTATAGCTAGCAATGATGGCCACTTAAACTCATTTTTTTTAAAAACATCAGGTAAACAAATAAAAGAAGAAACACCAAACCAAGAAGCGAAACCATTTGGAACAAAAACAGTTGAATGATATGGTTTATGTTTAGTACAACCTTAGATTGAGGCACAACCAGTTGTTGAAGAAGACCCTTAAATCAAGCAGCATTGTCTTGGATGATACTGATCCCTCATTGGATCAGTACCTTCGGGGCCAAGGGAATCATGCCAGAATCCAATTTTTAGGTCTAGTCATGCTGAGGATGTAGATGATGAGAATTCAGATGATTCTCTCATATGATTAGATTGTAGAGTCTAGAGTCTAGACTATAGTTATTTATTAGTACTATGCTTATTTTTGGACTCTAGAGGCCATTTAGAGCTTCTTTGTTGATGTATTTTGGTTCAAATATGGATTGCACTCGGTGTTATTTTGGTTATATGCACCCTTACTTGCTATAGACATGAGAAACTTTGCCTATTTGTGTATAATGGTTTGGATTCACATGGAGGCACACTGGATCACATGAATATATTTTTTTTCAAAATTTGAATATTTTATGTATTTTTTGGTCGACCAATTTTGTGGTTTGGTTTTGTTTTCGGTTTTTGTCTAGTTCCAATCCAGTTCTAGTTTCTCAAGTCGACTAGTTCGATGACCTATCTGGTTCTAATAACATTGCTCAAAACCTTCCATGAGTGAACCATTGAATCCACCTTGGGAATCCCACCCAAGCATCAACAAAGAATCCTCATAGGGAAGAAGCATGTTCCCCTATCACAAGTGGTCTATATATAAAGACAATGAATTGACTTACCACTTGTCACATATGGACCCTGTTATCGCGCAATTTGTACTTGCCCAAAGCCAAAGGCAAGTGAATACTAAATTGGCGTAACAAGGAAGATGTCCTATCACTGTCACCTTAATAAGACACCTCTTTCTATTTAGGAGTAGTACCCCAAGGGAGACGTCCCCAGTGAAATGGGGGTTTGAGAAGGCTAAGGCAAAAGTATTAAGAAAGTCCCACCCCTCTCACAGGTCACTCTGATCAAAATTTCCAAGGGTTTTAATGAGATGAAGCAAAATAATATTTACGTGTACCAGCCCAGAACAAGACAACAAGAAAAGATGCTATTTGCAAGCAAGTACCATATGATGTTAGTGCTTCATAAAACCATAGACTTTTAATAAAATGAACAAGCTGATATAAAAGTTGAAGCAATACAAATATTTATAACAGCAATGTATATTTAGCAACAGCTACACAATTATGCCTCAATAATGCTTCAAAAATGACAAGAAATAATAGCCTAAGATTGACAAAATGATAATAGTTGTCAGAAGCAATAATGGCAATGTATAATCAACTTTTAGTCTTGCTTTTAGGATGAATTTGCTGCTGTTATAGATGGTTGTAGCAATCTTTTGCAACAGCAGCAAATTAGTTAGTGAGTTAATCTAATTTAGAGTCAGAAAGAGTTAGTAAAAGTCTTAGGGAAGATGGTTTAAAAGTTGCTTTGGTCAATCAATCACTTGCAAGGTGTGAAAGACTTCCTTTTAGGGTAATGGAGTCAAAGTTTGCAGCGGGAATTCCTGGAGGAAAACACAAATGATAATAGATGAACTAAAGGGAAGGGTAAGATGATTGAGGTGTTAGTAACCTAAGGCCTCAATATCTAAAACCCTAGAAGGAAAAAATGCTAGAAAGTAGGTAACCCTAGGCCCTAGCGATTTCCTTCTTTAGATCAAACTTGAAATAAAATGTATGAAACTAATGAAGCAATGCTACTAGAGTGCTACAAGGGTAGGGCTCTAGTGTATTCTTCAAAGGAGATGTTTCCTAGCGAAATCAAGTAGGTGAAAAATTATAAAGAAAAGGACAATAACATGTGCTTCTCTCCTAGCGTTTCAAACTAGCAACTTCATAATCTTAGAAATGAATAAGCAAATGTATCATAACCATTCAAAATAAATGAAGAATTGCAGATTTTACTTACTTCATCAAGAATAATCTAGCCACAAAACCCTAGTTGAAGACTTTCCACCATGAAAATGCCAAAATACACTAAAAATAGCCTCTCCAAGAAGTTGCGCACTAGTTAATTTCAGCCAATCACCCTTGAAGAGGGCCGAATTTCAGACCTCACACTTGTGTGAGTGAAAGATGATGAAAAAATGAGAGTTTTAACTCTATTTATACAATATCAATGACCTTTAATTACATTTTAGGTCAAAAAAGGCCGACATGGCCAGTTTACATCAAAAATCCAGTTTTACATAAAATTAACAATGCAAAACCCTAATTTGTCTTTAGGGATGACGTCATGCCCCTCCTAGGGTGACGTTAGGCCCCATCATGGAACACTAGGCCTCAAAAGGCCTCAAACGCTGCCACACGTGCCAACCAAGCAGTCCTCATGCCAAAACCCTAACTGGATGATGCCAAGGCTCAATGTGATGACGTCAAGGGCCTTCAAGGACCAACGTCATGGTGGAAGGGCAAGACCCCCCTAGGTCCAAGCTTGCCAAAGTGTCTCTGGTGAAACGTCCTCCTTTTTCTCTGGTGCAAGCCTCTGGTGTCCCTTTGCCCCTGGCTGGGGTCACAGCATCCATCTGGTGGGCTTTTAGTCCCATGGAGGTCCGAACTAATCCTCTCCCCATATGTACTTGTCTATCGAGCATGGTCCTGCAACAACAACAAGTACGCCCTCCATGGGCTCATAAGTCACAGGGATCATAGCAATGTCAATCACATTTAATAATCAAATTACCCAAACATGTGCATCAAACCCCCCTTTACTAGACAACTCCTCAAAGACGTTATGCAGTTTAACAAGCCAGGTTTGGAGAGGGTCTCAGGACGTCCTATTGGGCTAATCCTCCTTAGGTTTGGGGTGTTTCCTAGGTGAAGACCAATCTAGGTCATGTAGATGTATGAGATGGTGTAGGGAATGTTTGGGCAACGGGTGCAGTGATAACATGGAAATGTAAGTCTTACCTGTGGGTAACTCTATAGAGGGTGAGTTGCACCTTGTCATGGATGCCATTGTTTCCTAGCCCATTCAATGCCTTTTACTCTTTGTCTTATTGCTTTTTCTTTTCAAGAGAATAGTTGGAGGACACTTTCCTAGCGTGGTGACCAGTGGTGACAGCGTTACCCACAAGCATTTCACGGAAATGAGAAGGTTGGCTCGTGATGAGACCCCCTTTCTCTTGGCTATGCCACCAAGAGCCACTACCCTGATTTGGTGACCAAATGGATGGCAGTGTCATACCGCTACATGCCCATGGACCTAATAAGTCAGCTCATGATGAGACCTCCTATCCACCAACTAGGTCTTGAGTTTTATTTTATTTTACGGGTCCCCTTTTCTTGCTAAGAAGCCTTTTATTGCTTTCTCGAGAATCCCTGGGCGAAGCATCTCAAGGTTTCATCTTGGCTTTTAACTTTTGCTAGCTACTTTTACTCTCTGGGCCTTTAGACCCTTCTTCCCACAAGTCAAGCTACAACCCTTACTAGCTTGGCAAACCCAATGCCTGAACCAATGTACGAGAAAGATGAGAGGGATAATGATGAAAAGTGGTAAGTATGAAATGAAATTCATCCCTAAGGGAACCAACTTACTAGGGCACTTTGTCATCCCCCCCAGGTATGGACAAGTCAAAGAGCATAATTTCCAAGCAAACGTCATGAAACAAAAGAGAATTCAATGCACATATTCAAATGTTTTGAGAATCGGAGTGACACATACCATGATACCCAGACTCATTACCTCATGGAGCAAGACCCACTGCTACTTCAGAACCAGGTTGATGGGATGGATGCTACTGTTGTTGATAGATAGGAGGCACTGAAGAAAAGATGGGCCCTCCAGGGCCAAGCTCAAGTCATATGGCTCTTGGTACTCCATGTCTAGGACCTGTGGGCCTCAAGACATAATCTCCTTAGTTATCCCTAGGATAGGGGATAACAGACCCTAACAAATTTCCCTCTTAGGCACTCATTGAGCCTTATTAATAAAAGAATGGGGCTTCTTGTCCTTTATTACAACTTCACATCATATGTTTCCCATATAATATAATCAAAGAATGGGGATTTCACTAGTGAGCACCCACTAACTCCAAGTAAATCAAAGAAAGCATTCCTAGCTTTTTTCATGGCTAAATTATTTAGCTAGGGAGAAAAACTGAGGTATTATATTTTGTCCCCCTTAGAAATAGCATTAGCCTCGGTGTCATTTCTGCAGAAAAAGTTCGTAATGTCTTCATTAGACCTTCGCCTTTACCTTTACTACAACTTTCATGTCAAAGATGCACGAAAGTTCCATCTAGAACCCTCCCTTTGGTTCCATCTAAATCAAAGACCAATCACAAATAAGATTAGGATCAAGCACATATTTCTTCATAAAAGAAACATGAAATACAACATGCATCTTAACACCAAGTGGTATTGCAAACCTATATGCAACCGACCTAATCCTCTCTATAAGATCAAATGATGCACAACATCTCAACAACACCTTAAAGCAATTTCCAAGCTTCACATAACTCTTCTTAAGTTTAACCCTTAGGAACACATGTTCCCCAACCACAAATTCCTTCCAAGTTCTATGAGCATCTACATAGCTCTTCTAGCAATCATGAGACGCCTTAAAATGTTACCTAATTTTTGCAATATGATATTCCATATCCTTGAGCACATCTATCCCAATCAAAAACTCTAGTAATTGGGTCATTCCTACTCAAAATTGTATTGCATCTTCTCCCATAAAGCAACTTCAACAAGTCGTGACTCGTGAGAGATGAATGAAACCAATTATTATATGAATAACTCAACTAGGTAGAGGTGGTCCTCCCATTTGTATGACATACATCTGCATATCTTCTTACACTTAATTTACTCTTTTATCTATCTATCCAATTGTGGATGATACGATGTGTTGAATTTCAACGGAATGCCCATGGCTTCAAACATAGTCTTCCAAATTCTGGAAGTGAACTTCGTATCTCTATCAAATGTGTGTGTAGTTCGTAGAAATATTTCAACAATATTCAAAGCCTTGTGAGTAGTTCGTACAAGAATATAGTGTGTCACGTTGGTGAGTCTATCCACGACCACTGTGATAGTCATTCTTCCTAACTATCCGAGGCAACCCCATAATAAAATCCACAAAATCTTCTTCCCATTTCCATTCTGAATGGGCAATGGTTGCAACTAATCAACAAGAGGTTGAAATTTTATCTTCACCTTCTAGCATTCCAAACATCCAACGTGAACTCGAGGTCAAAGCCAATCTTACCTTGCACCTCAATCACGGTAACTTGATCGTCTCCCTGGCAATGTTCTAGTGCTGAAAAAATCCTACCTACATTGACTACATTCGACATGGTCTCTGCCTCTTGTAAGTTATAAAACTTTTCGACTCCACCTTTCTTCTTGGGGCAGTGTCAAGCATAATGCCCCTTCTCCTCACATTCGAAAAAATTACATCTTTAGCCATTTTTTGGTAAGCTTCATCAGGTGCAGGCTTATCATGAGAACATAGTACATCTTAACCACTGCCTCTTGTGTATGTTATCAAGCTTTTCAACTCCACCTTTCTTCTTGGGGCAATGTCAAGCATAATGGCCCTTCTCCTCACATTCAAAATAATTACATCGTCAACCCTTTTATAGTAAGCTTCAAAAGGTGCAAGCATGTCATGAGAACACAGTACATCTTAACCACAACAAAAATGTGGAGGCTTGTAAGCCTTCTACAGCTTATCATTTTCCCTCAATTTTTTTCTTCAACTTCTTATGATGCTCTTGATGACCTTTAGCATACTCATAATGCATAGCGTTTTTAACTACCTTAGCCAAGGTATTTGAACCCAATATATTAAATTGGTTATTGTAAGCAAGATAGAGCCCACTGGTGATTTTTTTCAACTTCACCTTATCGTCTTAATTATTGGTTGGGATGTACTTCATCAGTTCCAAGAATTCTCTCATACTCATTGCCCATCTTTGGTCCCTAGCGCTAATTGTGGTACACGGAAATTTTCTACTCATAGTAATGTTCAAATAAGCACTTTTGTTTGAAGTACTTCATGAATTAGCTACAAGATAGATCCTTTTCTCAAATCTTCTTTAGCTTACTATGATTATCCCACCACAGAGATGCCTTTCCAAAGAAATTATAGATCGCCATCTTCACCTTCATGTTGTTTAAAAATTCATTCATTTCGAAGTTCTTCATATTGAGAAACCATGCCTTAACCTCCTGACTAGTCTTCATCTCCTCGTCAAAGACAAGTGTTTTTTCTTTATGAAATTCCTTTTCCATGGGAACTCTCTTTATGTTTCTCCTTCTCCTCTTGGAGGAAGTATCTTTTGCTCAAATCATAAGTGGTTCTATCAGGGAAGAGAACTTCCTTGTTGATGAATCTATTGAGGAAGAACACCTTAACCTTTTACTAGAGCTTCATACTCCTCTCACATGCATAAGTTGTTATTGAATATCAAAGAGACTCTGCACAATCAGATTGTTGATCAGTTGTTTATCTTCCTATATATGTAGCATGCAATCATGTATGCCTTTTTAACTATCAATTTGATCTTGCAGACTCCTCACGATCTTAGTCAAATCCACCTCTGGGACTGGTTGTCATTGTCCCCCTCCTTCATTATCAGGGTTTTGTTGTGACTCTTCACTATTTAGTATTAACTATTGCTTCCATGCTTTTGCCCTCCTTGCTCACAATGTTCTAAGAATCTTGGGAAGTAGACAGGCAAATGATGAAAACTAGTGAAAATGACCACAAAGGCTCTCCTCCATACAGATTGCTAAAAAATCAAAAAAAATCTTAAATGACGAAGCCTGCATTTAACAACTACATGTGGTGCTATGAAATTATGACTAGCCCCTAGATCTATCAACACAAACTCAAGGTGAAAGACAATCTTATATTGCACCTCAATTATGGTAGCCTGATGATCTTCATGCCAATGCTCCAGTTTGCAAAAATCTTGTCTGCATTCACTATATCCCCCATGGTCTCTAACTCTTTTACGTTATGGAGCTTTCCAACTCCACCTTTCTTCTTGGGATAGTCTCCAGCATAATGCCCCTTCTCCTCACGTTTGAAAAAAAATACATTTTCATCCCTTTTTTGGTAAGATTCAAAGGCACGGGCTTGCCATCAAAATGCGGTACATCCTAAACACGAAGGAATGGTGGAGACTTGTAACCCTTGTGTCGCCTATCATTTTTCCTTAATTTTGTCCATCAACTTCTTATGATGGACTTGACAACCTTCAGCCTACTTCCTCGTAATGCTTAGCATTTTTAAATGCCTCAACCAAGGTATTTGAAGCCAATATATTAAGATGGATCTTGTAGGAAAGATAGGGTCCACTTATGAATCGATTCAACTTCAGCTTATCATCCTCATTATAGGTGGGTACGTACTTTGAATCCCAAGAACTCTTTCTCATACTCATCTACAATCTTTGGTCCCTAGCACTAGTTATGTAACGCAGAAATTTTCTGCTCATAATAATGTTTGGATAAGAAGCTTTGTTTGAAGTAATTCTTGAATTTGCTTTGGATAGATCCTCTTTTTCAATCTTCTTTAGCTTGCTTTGATTATCTGGCCACAAGGTTTCCTTTCCAAACAAATTATAGATTGCCACCTTGGCCTTCATGTTATTTATAAATCCATTTAGTTTGAAGTACTTAGGACTAAGCAACCATGCCTCCCATCTATAGTCTTGAAATCCTCGTCTAAGACTAGTGTTTTTCTTTATGAATTCCTTTTCCTAGAAACTCTCTTTTTTTACTTCTCTTCTTGGAAGAAGTATCTATGCTCAAATCAAAGGTGGTTCTATTAGTGGAAGGGACTTCCTTGTTGATGAATCTGTTAACAAAAAACTCCTCAACCTTTCATTGGAGCTTCATCCTCCTCTCACATGCATGCCTTGTCTTTGAATATCATAATCAAAGTAACCCCACAATCAAATTGTTGATTAGTTGTTGAAAACTCCTGGATATGCAGCATGCAGTCATGTCCACCTTGTAACTATGGAGTTGACATCCAAGACTCCTCAGCCTTAGCTAATTTCTCCTTTGGGATTGGTTCTCACTATCTTCATTCTTCATTAATAGGGTTTTATTTTGACTCTTCACTATTAACTGATGCATCCATGTTTTTTTCTTCCTTGCTCACAAGGTTCTGAGAACCTCGAGATGTAGACATGCAAAAGATGAAAACTAGCCAAAATGACCTATGAGGCTCTACTATGCACAGATTTATAAAAAATCATAAAATATTCTTAGATAGCAAACTATATGAGTATCTTTTCCTCTAAATCAGCTCTCCAACGAGCACAATCTTGTAGATATAAAATACTTCTAATCTACTAAAACCTTGGGAAGTTGGCAACTTCACTAATTTTGCACCTACGATGTGCAAAAATTGGGTCAAACCCAATTTGGTCGAATTTAAAATCCAACCTACTAAAGGTCTGAATAGAAAATTCCACGACTCTACTCCCTTTGGAAGAGCCTTCCAACGATTGCTCCTGTGCTCCAAACAGGTCTCAGGGTTAGCTTCTATGGCTTCCAAAATTCGATTGCTTGGCACTTTCTGCTTCCACTTGTACTAGAAGCCTTCAAGAAGTTTGTTGGGCACTTTCTTTCTCTACAGATAACTCTAGCTCCTTGGTACCTACATCGAATATCAAGATAGTTATGGAAAGAGTGCAACCTCCCCATTCCAATAGTACCACTCATGCTTAAATAGGAGTTGGCTTTCCTATGTGGGAAAACTCAAGGAATCTCAAGATAGTTACGCAAAGAGTGCAACCTCCCCATTCCAATAGTTCCACTCATGTTTAAATAGGAGTTGGCTTTCCTATGTGGGAAAACTTAAAAAGTACAGTCCCCATTTTTCGATGGCACCACTCCTGCTTAAATAGGAGTTGGCATTCCTTTTTGCAGTYGTCTAAACTTGGCAACTTCTTTCTATAACTCCAACCTCTTTTTGTATTATTTTATTCCATGAAGAAACACCAATTAGTGTTATCAGAACAGATCGGCCCAACCATTTTTGGACCAAAACCGGATCGAACAGTTGATTCAGACTTTTATAGGCCGATTCCATACAGTATTGTACGACGCGACTAGGGACTACCGAAATCCAAATGTAAAAAAAAAAACAATAAATTAAAGATGGGTTTCCTAATAACTAACCCTAGGGCCCTATTAACACTATTTAAAGAGGTCCCTACCCCCTCCATTTCACCCACCCTAGTAATTAATGGTAATAAAGTAAAAGTGACATTCTCCTTTATCTTTCATTTTCATTTCAGAATGTTTGAGAGTGGTTCCAACCTCATTGGACTTCATATGGAGAAAGTAGAATTTTAGGTCCCATTCAAAATTTAGCAGACTTAAACATTTTCAGGATTTCAAGATTGGCAGGATTGCAACATTTCCATTGTATTCTATCATGTATGAGGTTATGCAACTAGCATTTCAAGAGCACCAAGCCCTCTATGTACCTCAATGTTGGTGGCATTGAATGTTGAACCCTTAGTCTCTTCTGTCATGACCCTAGTAAAAATGTACCCTTCACTCAAGTAAAATCACTTATTAGGCATGTTAAGCTTTTTCTATCTTATTTTAATGCTTAGAGGGTGACATTGATGATGAGGATCGTAATATAGGAAATCATTTTGATGATATGTAGTTATTTGTAGTAGAATGATATTTTTGGACTCTAAAGGCCATTTAGAGCCTCTTTGTTGATGTATATTGGTTCAGAGATGGATTGCACTCAGTGCCATTTTGGTTATATGCACCCTTGCTATATACATGAGAAACTTTGCCTATATTGTATATAATGGTTTTGATTCACATGGATGCACATGAATATATATGTTTTTATTCAAAATTTGAATATTTTATGTATTTTTTGGTTGACCAGTTTTTTGGTCTGATTTTTTTCTGGTTCTGGTCTGGTTCACATTTTTGGGGTAAACCAGTTCAATGACCGGTCGGATTCTGATAACATTGCTGCCAATACAGATCTTTCTGCCATGCTAGGGTAGGTTGGCCAGGTGTATCACTATTGGCTTCTGAATTTCCCCAGAAGATCAACAAGCCCAAATCCACATGGGACACTCTCCTAGTTCATTGGTGAACTTAATGCTTTTCTTTAGTTAGTTGTCCTGCTTTCTGCATGAAGGGGCACATGGAAGACAGCCATGCTCCACTCTTGCTCTGCATGGGAGATTTTCTACTTTCAGAAGAAAATTTCCTATTTTTTTCTCAAAGGCAACTTTTCTATGCTGCACATGGATGACACAGGGTGGCCTGCTGCGATTTTCCCCAGTCACATATTGTTCTGAATTGGCATTTCCTGCTAGCAAAGTCAATCATTCTGCTTCTTGCTCACTGAACGTCAAAATGGTCAATCCTCTTTCCACTATTTTATCATTCTTCTTTCCACTTAAGTCGGGATGATACTTTACCTTTTTATTATGCTTTCCGTTGTTTGATTGTTCTGCTTCAGACAAACACCGTTCTGTTTTCTTCCTTGACAGCATTTCCCTTTCCATAATTCGATCATTTCGCTTCAGATGGAATGAAAACCATTCTGCTACTTTCTGTTTGATCATTCCACTTTTTTCACTTAAAGGAAGGACGATTCCTTACTCAAGGAGGCAGAATGGACTTGGAATTTTTCCCTAAAGCTTCACACTCATTTTGGGTATTGATGTCAACTATTCTGTCACTAACATCATTCATTCTACTTCCTTCATAAAACAGAATGCCACATCACCATTCCACTTTCTTCTCAAAATGGAATGGGACTTGATCATTTTTCAAAATTTCTATAAAGGGTCCCAATCATTCCGCTTTACTCAGAAAGATGAAATGACACTTGACGAATTTTTCTATCTTTCAAAATTCAACAATTCCAATGATATATATAACAACAGAGGATATAAAAGAGAGAGGAGTGGAAGAGACTAACAAGTGTAAAATCTACAGTATCCTCTCATCTGCTCAGCACCAAGACTCTTTCTGGCATCTTTCTTATACTTGCACCTTATTTTACATCTTCTCTTAGTTAGACACTTGGTGCCTACATTGTACCTACATTGAATGTACTCTTTTAGTCCAATTGACCTGCTTTTGTGGTCATTTGTTGGACATTAACAAAATTATATTATCTTATCTTATGGTCTTGGTATACAAACTTTGAAATAAAAGTTAGGCTTATGAAATTCTTGGTGTGTGTTGAGTATATGCACTAAGCAGTTGACTATTCTTTGTATTTAATCTGATAATTTGGTCTGTGTAAATTTGTGCATAAAGAAGCTCACTTCTGAAACACCTTACAAAACCCACCTTTAAGCCACAGCCCACAAGCTAGAACACTACATAATCAAGGCATGGGTCTGAAGATTACGGACATGCACACAATTTTGAGATCAATGAATGAGTAATGCAACAAATATGGCAAGAGACAATACTGCCACATCTCAACCAAATTGATACAATAAGTCTATGAAATAGAGTCTTGTTACAAGAAGTTAGAAGCATTGCAAGTAGATTCTTTGAAAATTAAATTCAGATCCTGACCAAACTTTTCAACATACAGATTCTAATCGAATTGTATTTGGGTATTTCGTCACTGCATGCATTAGAGGTTCTCCATTTTCTTAACTTTAGTACGAATGTATCCTCAGCATCTAGTATTCCAAGGCCTTAAAACTACTTTGGTTTCTAAATGTTCTTTAAACAAATTGCAAGGCCTTTGGAGCTCCTGTTTTGGTTCATACTATGATACTACACAACATAAAGCACCATACATAAGATAATGATGTGTCGAAAACAAACCTGAGAGTGATTCAGTTATGCACAGAATACATACACACTATAGAAAAAGTCAGTGAGCATCTTATCAAGAAGTGCCAAAAGAAATGACTCATCTCCCTAGGTTTACAAAATGGCCTTACTTCAGAAAGAATCTTGTTGCAAGAAGGAAGAAATTAGGACACACAGAAATTCCTCCAGGCCAATAGTGTTATCATTGTGATAACAGAGCCAGCCACAGAAGCATTAAGAAAAATTAAAGAAAGAGCTATACATGGGCCTCCTATTACTTCCTTAAAGCCAATACTCTGCAAGCACAAAAGTATTTAGAGGGAAGTCTCGGAACTGTAGAAGAATTTAACAGGAGAATTTTATAAATGTACCCCATATAGAAAAGCTACTTCATCAAGGACGAGCAATAAACTTCCAAAATGCATACCCTGTTTGCCTTCTCTCTCAATGATGTTTGTGGTGATTCGGAGCAATTAACAATTGCATCTTTATTTTCCAGGAAAAATGCCCCCACTGTCTCAAAGAATGTATTTTCTCTTTGCCGTAAGATTGATTCAAGGATGCACATAGCTTTGAACCGTACCTGTAAAGTGACACAGAAATGGACAGAAACGTACTGTCAACAGATAAGTAGCAAAAACAAGTTTAATCTAGCCTGATACTCAGATGCCACAGCCATATTAGCACGAAAGTCTGTTCCTGATCTCCTCATTAATAGACATCTAGCATTAATTTGGAAAAAGGTAATTCTCAAAAGCAAAAACAAGTGTTTTTAATCTGGGGGGCAAATCAGTTGGTGCTAAAGTAATTAATCAAACTATCGTAATAAATTTCAGTAAATGCCAAAAACACATAGTTAAATGTTGTTTGTCTTTTTTACAACTCTTTTACTAGCTTTTAGTTTTATCTCATACGGAAAATGCTGAATTTTACACCTCATAAGGAAATGTTTTTTTCCAGTGCAACAACTTGAGACATAATTTGAAGTCCATTGAATGATTAAATACTAAGGACAATTTTATCTGCGCACTGAAATGGCTGTAGATCAAACTCATTTTCAAGAACATTGAACACAAACCCATCACAACAAAATATGCATTCTTAACAAACCAAAGTACATTTCCCTAGAGGATGCAGAGCAGATTGTAGAAATTCACAATGAAGAGAACTAACAAGAGATATGATGTAAATAGAGATCAAAAATATGCTTACGGAGAAAGAAACAGTTCAAGATTCATAAAAATATAAAGCGTGCTACACCAACTTATGCCAAACCACGATATTGGGAATTGGCATTTCTCGCCTCCTTCTCACAGCTATTGCTGTAAAATTTTCAGACCCCAACCCAGTTTCAGTCTCGCTGATTTTTCAGCGAATGTTAAATGCCCAAACCCAGTTTTATATCAGCATATAAAAACTTAGCAGAAAATAAACTTCAGAACTGAAACATGAGGATTCTGAACATCGTTTATAACACAAAAATAAAATATCAGCAACATATAAAACTCAGAAAATTATAGACACAAGAATTTCTGGTCTAACATCGACCCTGGAAAAACCCACAAGGGGAAAACCAGTGAGAGAGGGAGATTTTATTATTTTTGAGGTCTGAGGAAATGTCTTTTACAGCAGTCAATAATATCAGAAATTTAATACAGATTTATCTCGAAAACCGTGCCAAGCTTTGTCTTCAAAAATGCTGAGCTAAACTCCACGAAATTCCCAACAGAATTTCTTGTAGCAATGTACAGGTCAGCTCTTCAATTTCTGAACCCTCTTTGACTGTACGGCCACCTCAAAAATTGTGCCAAACAGCAGCAGCAATTTTCTGGGCAATAAACGCCTGTACGGCCGCCTTGGGAACTGTACCAAAACTCAGAAAATATACACAGCAACTTGCCTCGAAAACTGTGCAGCAAAAATAGCAGTACGGACTGATAAAATCCGTACGGTATGGCCTGTCTCCTTTGCTGTACGCTGTCCCTCGATTTCTGTGCAATTTATGACTGTACGGCCTGCTCAAAATCCGTACAGTACGGCCTTCATTTAATGCTGTACCTTGCCTTGATTTCTGTGCCGACTTTAAAGCTGTACGACCCTCTTAATCTGTACAGTACAGCCCTCTATTAAATGACTACTCTCCTCGAAATGCGTGCCAAAGTTTGCCTCTTGCTGTCTTGGAATGCGTACCCTAGCTCAGATAGTGGCCTCCTTCTTCAGCTCGCCCTCTTCTCTTCTCTCTTGCTCTCTCAAAATGAAAAACAACAACCCAAGAATGGGTGCACCCCTCTACCCTAATCGACCTCATGAGGTAGGTGAGGAGTCTCTCTAATCCAATGGCTGAGATTAGATTAGATGAGTGGCTGAGATTAGATGTCTCTTCACTCACCCTCACTTTAGTCATAAAGTCACCTTTTAATTTGCATC
>SNQJ01S0009810.1:163799-186619 GCA_010110895.2 Picea sitchensis
GTGAGGAGTCTCTCTAATCCAATGGCTGAGATTAGATTAGATGAGTGGCTGAGATTAGATGTCTCTTCACTCACCCTCACTTTAGTCATAAAGTCACCTTTTAATTTGCATCTCACAAATTAAATGACTAGGGCCCACATTAGACATTTTCTCACCCCTTAGGCGCCTAAGAATAAGAAACACTTGCCTTGGTACTTTATTTAATTAAAAATTTAACAATTGCTACAATAATGTGTAACAATAACTTCTTGGATTTCAGAAAAAACACATCATTAAATGTTTGTTTCATTGTTTATGGCCCATTTTCTTGCTTTTATCTCCTCATGAATAGATGAATTATACTCCTCATGAGGAAAGGTATTTTCCACTGCATCCATTTGAGATAGTGTGTTATCTCCATTGAATTGATAAAAAAACGGGCAGTTTCATCTGCACACCAAATGCCTGTAGATAGAATACATTCAAGAAAATAAGATTGAAATCAAACCCATTCCAAGAAAAGAATACTCTTAACAAAGTAGAGTACATTTCTTAGAAGGGCCCAAGTGCATATTGTCAGGATTCACAATGAAGAGAACTGCAAAGAACATGATGTCAATGGAAACAAAAACATGCTAAAAGATTGAATAGAGAACATTGTGATTGAAAAGGTTACTAAATTCATAAAAATATAATGGGTGCTAAATCATACCTACGATTGACCATGTCATTGGCATTTCTTGCCTTTTTTGTCTGGTTTGTAAATACAAACCTTTCATTTTCAAATTTCAATTTTGACTAATAATTTGAACAATGATTGAGCTGAGGTGACTCGGCAGAGTGAGAGATTGATTCAGGCCAGTTTCATCCAAATATGGGTCAAACTGGTTGGTTCAGTTTAAACCAGCCAGTTATGATAACACACTCTATTAACGAAAGATCTGACTCTGCAAGTTCAGACCAAAACCAGTCACCTGGTCGAATCAACCATGACTTGGCCAGTCCCGATAGGCCAACTGGGCCACCTGCCTGCAGGCCCAGTTGGAATAATAAAAAAAACCCTAGAAAAGAAACCTGATGTCAAGTTGACCACCTTCAACATAGTCATGTCATCCGATTGACCTCCTTTTTTAAATTATATTTAACTTTTAAGTTAATGTTGACATTTACCTTTACTTACATTTTACAACCATAAGCTTAAATTTTAATATTAAAGTTAAGGTAGGACCTCCATTTCAAGATGTTTGGTAATGGAATCAGACCTATAGTACCTCACACAGTGAAGATAGAAATCCGGGTGCTTTTCAGCGTTCAGCACACTTAACAACTTTTTCAACTCTCAAAACTTATAGTTTACATATCCCGATTTACAGAAACTATTGGTGTACATGAATATATATTTTTTCATTAAACTTTAATTATTTTAATATTTTATGTATTTTTTATTCGACCAAATCATTTATCAGTTCAAAGGCCACTTCCAATCCAGTTGATTATGATAACATTGGTATCATTATTCATTTTTACATCCAATGATAAATGCAAATTGCAATGTTGATGTTTGTAGCATCAGACAGGTACTTCCGCACAGGTCTAAGTGTCTAGACGTGTGGAAGTCATCCAAGACCTTCAACCTTAGCAAACTTACTTTAATTACAGGATTAATTAAAGTGAAGTGTTTTTAATAAAAAAAAGTGAGTTAATCTAATGAAATGTAAAGGTTTTTACAATGGTGAATTAGATGAATCTTGACCATTGATCTCAAGTGAGGTGAGATTTAATCTCAACCATCAATCACTTTGGAGATCTAGGTTATTTGATTCGGTCATAACTCAAGATTATAAAAGCAAGAGTAAGTGAAGGGGAAAGACACACAAGAGAGACATTGAGTGTTTGAGACACGAAGAACAGTGACTCAAGGAGATCTCAGCAAGGGTGAAGGAGGACTTTTATCTAGAGATCAGCTCAAGGGAGTAGAGTACAAGAACGTTTCAGCAAGAGGAAGATAACCCAGCAACTGGCAGCAGCCAGAGAAGGTCGTACAGCAGTACAGAGGTTTGGGCAGCGCTGTACAGGAGTTTGACAGGGTTGTAGAAGACTCAGGCAGCCCAGAACAGGACGCAGGCAGCCCGAAACAAGCTGCAAGCAGCCTCAGCAGATTGAAGGCAGCCTATATCAAGTTGCGTGCAGCCACAGCAGGTCGCGAGCAGCCGTACAGAGCCGCGGGCAGGCTGTACGGGCCATAGGTAGGCAGACCAGGGTCGTGGGCAGCAGTACAGGCAGACCATACAGGTCGTACGGGTCGCAGAGCAGAGGGTTTCTTCAGCAGCAGTTTAGCCAAGTTTTGTTGTAGCTTGTAATTTTCTCAGTGGGCAGATTATTTCCCAGGTTGGGAAAGCCCTTGTAAGCTTTGATAATTATTTACTGATACATTGATTTGAAGGGCAGAAATTTATGTGTGCATGTGTGAAATTTGGTTTCCAGTTGCTTCAGCTAATTTATTTTATTTACCAGTGAAAATCCCAATAGTGCATTTTATTCAATAAGCTGAAATTTTAATTAGTAAGCAGCAAGGAAATTACTAGGTAGTAATTTGCCAGTTTGTTGGGGTTGAGGAAAATTTAACATGGTATCAGAGCTTTCACTCTAAGAGGGAAGCCAATTTCAGGTTACACAGCAATTTACGACAACAGATCTATTAGATCTGAAAGCCAGCAATTTGCCGCATTGGATGTTCAAATGATCAAACACAGATCGACAATAGTTTGCAGCAGATCTATCAGATCCACAAGGAGATCTCAGTGGATCTATAAACCAACAGTGAAATTCTTGTGGGTGCTTGAAGGAATAAGCACACGGCAGTTGATTTTGTTCAAATCAGAAAAATGGCGACAGCCAATCTCAGGTTTGAATACAGGTGGATGGAGCGTCTAACTCCTGTCCTAGAAGGCAAGGGTAACCTTACTTTTGAAGGAACATGACCTTTGGGAGATTGTAGAAAAGATTGTTCTTATACCGATAGATGCAGCACTAAAGGTAGTTCATAAGGAGAAGGACATCAGAGACCATAGAGTGATTATGGATGTTGTGAAGGATAATTTAATCCCTCACTTGGCAGAGAAGTAGTCGGACAGAGAGATGTTCAATACTCTAGTGGATTTGTTCCAGAGTAACAACAAGAACAGGAAGATGATCTTGAGGAACAAGCTCAAATCCATCCAGATGTCAAGGTCTGATAATGTTACCAACTACTTCATGAGGATCACCCAGATACGTGATCAATGTGCAACTATTGGGGAGAAAGTGGAGGACATAGAACTTGTAAATGTGGCATTGAATGGTTTCACCGAGCCATGGGAACCATTTGTCATGGGACTCTGTGCTTGGGAGAAACTTCCAAATTGGGAGAGGATTTGGGACAATTGCATCCACGAAAAGACTCGGGAGATGGAGAGGAGAGCCTTGGCCTAGGCAATCAGGTCAAGAAAGGAAAAGGAAAGGGCTCCAAGGGTAATAATGAAGGGGCAACCTCACAGTCGAGGAAGAATAAAGACTTGAGCAAGCTCAAGTGTTTCATTTGCCACAAGAATGGGCACTATGCATCATAGTGTCCGAAGAAGAAGGGGAATGGGAAGTCACAACAGATAGCAGCATCAACAAAGACACAGTTAGATGAGTTTGCAGTTAAGTTCAAGAAGGACTAATCGTTAGTCTACTGCCTCTCTACCAGCACCATCACCAAGAGTGCATGGTACCTAGACAATGGTGCATCACATCACATGACAGAAGCACAGGAGCTATTCAGCAGTCTGACGAAGGAGGACTTGGGCATCCATGTGGAGCTTAGTGACAATGCCAAGTATGCAATGAAGGGTGAGGGAACTATCTTGTTCCAGCTTGAGTCAGGTGATTTGTTGGAAGCCCGAGATGTGCTATATGTATCATTGAAGAAAAACTTGCTCTCAGTCTCAGTAATGAAGAACATGGGTTTTGTCATCATGTTCAAGAAAGGGCAAGTACTCATATGCCCACAGGGAGCTAGCCTTGACAAAATAGTGAGCATTGGTGTTAGAGAGGGCAATCTATACAGGTTACAGGGTAAGCCAATTCAAGCCTTGGTGCATGACAGTGACAACCTGTGTGAGCTATGGCACAGAAGGATGGGACACCTACACTACAAGGTGTTGTCGATCTTGAGGAAGATTGTCATTGGTCTCCCAGATTTCAATGTTGAGCAGTAGGGCATGTGCAGAGGGTGTGCACTTGGCAAGAATGCCAAGGCTGCTTTTCCAAGCAACGAGATGTGTGTGGACCAATGTCAGTGGCATCAGTGCAAGGAGCACTATATTATGCGACGTTCATTGATGACTTTTCCAGGAAAACCTAGATCTTCTTTATGAAGACCAAGGATGAGATCTTTAATCAATTCTGGGAGTTCAAGGCCCAAGTGGAGAACCAGACAGGGAAGAGGATCAAGGTCTTGAGGTCAAATAATGCGAGTGAGTACACCTCTAATGAATTCAAGGATTTTTGCAAGGAGGCGAGGATCAAGAAGGAGTTAACAGTCTCCTACAACCATCAGCAGAATGAGGTTGTAGAGAGAAAGAACCGGTCCATCGTTGGTCCTGCCAGAGCTATGATACATGACCAAGATCTGCCTATATTTCTTTGGGTAAAGGCGTGTAACACAACAATATATGTGCAAAACAGGAGTCCTCACAAGATATTGGGGGACAAGACTCCTGAGGAAGCATTCACAGGAGTGAAGCCAAAGATAGGACATTCCATGATCCGGATTGGATCATTATATTTTTTCTCATCTATCTTGATGCTTTCAGAGTGGAAAAAATTGGAGGAATTAGCTTTCAGGGTCATTTTAGTGGTAGGTCCTAGGTTTGGAAAATTGGGGTCTGGAACCTTCCGGAGCCATTTTGAGGCATCAAAGAACATTTTTTGGAATTAAAACTTTCTCATTGCAGCTTGGATTGCGTGACACTATTTTGCACATCGAGACCTTTCCAATGGTTCAAAAATCGTGTTAATCGAAACTTGTATGCAAAAATTATGCCTCCCGCAAGTTGACCTACCATGTTGACCACCATGGTACGAGAGTGTTGAGTACATTTTTATGCTTCCTTTCACTCCATAAAACCATACTTTTGTCTCCAAAACCATCCATTTTGCCTTCATTTTATTCCATATTTTCCATAAAACAGCCTATGCAAGGTACATTTATCATTCCTTAGCTTAAGAATTGAATTTTTGAATTTTTAGCATTAAAATTAAAAATTTATCAGAAATTACAGGATTTGACTAAATCCCGTAATTGCTCCAAGGTTCGTGTACTTTTAGGACAACTGGACGAAATCAGAGACATGTGTCATGATCCTTGATGTACAAGGATGGATGAATACCTATCAGGTTCAAGATCTGAGATTTCCAGGTGCCCGGTCAACGCTGGTCAAACAGGGCCACTTCAGCGAAAAATACCATGTTTTAGCAGAAAATCATGGACAGTTTTAGATTTTCTTGGGATTTGTGCATATTTTATGAATCTGAAGGGGGTATTCGACCTTCCTAGCATAGTTTATGGATCTGATCATCATCTTAGGAGACTTCTTAGCATTTTCAGTTTCAAACTTCTTGTATAAATACTTCAAGACATGGACTAGTATGATATCTGATATTAATGAAGAAAACTCTGAATTTTCAGTCTTGAGATCAGTTTAGTGTTTTGTTCTTGATGATATTTATGAGATGATTATGTCAATGTTGCTGGAAGTTCCTTCTTAACTGAAACAACTTTAGGTGTACAAGTGAAGCATTGGAGGGCCCCCTTTGCCAAGCTAGTACACTTCTCATTTTTCATTCTTTTCAAGTAAATTTCGGTATAAGCTTTAGTTCAGTTTACATTTTGTTGTAGGTAATGCTGTTGTGTTTTACTTGATTTCAAAATTAGTTATGTTGTTGATGAATGTGGGAAAGCAAAGAATGCATCTCTTGTAAAAGAGTTTAGTCTTTCTGACATTTACAAGCCTCTAAACTAGTTTGAATGCTCACTGATTTGAATGAATATTGGTTGAATGTTTTTACTTTAGCTTGTTGATTAATGGTAAGAGATCTATGAATACACCCTCTGTAAAGAAGCTTAACATTTCTTTCATACTTAGCACTTAGATTAGCTTCTGAATTATTTCCATTTAAAGAACTAAATTTATCTCTAAGTCCATACATTTTGGATGTGTCTCTAAGTCTTACAAACACCGGATTGACAATCAAATACACTCTAATTTACATCAGTAGATTGGAGACCAACAGAGAGAATGCCACGTCAACCCTCGTTACTCATGCATATGGGGCTAGCCACATATGTAATTTCAAGAAGATTCTAGAAGGTTCAAAATCCTATCACAATTGAGGGTTGAGGAAGTCAGATACCTACCCCTAGATGGCTATTGGGTTATGTTAAATATTGGGCCACTAGGAGAAGAAGGGATTCCATTCTATGTTATTGTATTTTGTTCCATAACAGAGCAGAACAACTGTGAGTGGGAAATTAGAGAGCATAACAGAGGGGGTTAACGTTCTATAGCAGCCTAACAGGGCACGGGTCTCAAGTAACTCCATAGAGAGTGCCTTCTCCTATGTACTTGCATTATTTCCATACCAGAGAAAACGGAGCAGAGGAACCTCACCTTCTAGCTAAGTTTTCTCCCGTAAGGATTTCCCAGAGAAAATCTGTGTTATTTTGTAGATGGTGTGTGATTGTATTTCCTTGTTCTCTATTTTCTGCATTTTATCTATTTCATGCATACAGTAACTAAAGATTTCTGGAATCTAAGGAATTTAATCTTCATAGTGTAGATTTCAGTTTAATTTATCAGATCTGTTGTGATGAACTGTCCAGTGGAATATCCATGGTATTTTACAGATCATTTCAGGATCTTTGGTTGTTCAGTATACATCCATGTGTCTGTCGAGAAGACAACAAAGTTGGAGCCTTCAGGTGAGAAGGGCATATTCGTGGGGTACAATGAGACTTCAAAGGCTTATTGGATCTTCATTCCAATGCAAAGGAAGACAGTTGTGAGAGGGACGTTATGTTCGAGGAGAGCTTGGCTTCTAGGAAGTCATGTGACCCACTACTAATGACATAGAACGAGGAGCAGGAGGCTCTGAAGGATGAGAAGCGCTCAACAACTTCCAGTTCAAGGAGTTAGACTTAAAGTGGGGAGGAGGAGGAGTTAGCCCCTTCCAACTCTGTCAGGAGAGCTGGGTGATTTACACAAACATTGAAGGATGCTCAAGAGCATGTTGAAGCTCCTGGGAGAACATTCGAAGAGAGCAAGCCTCCGAAGAAGTTTCCAAACTCTATGGCACTAATGAGTAACGTCGTTGAAGAAGCAGTAGACCAGCAAGTATATCAGGATGCCATGGTGCAAGATGATGTGTGGGACATTTACCAAGACCGGAGGAAAAACCAGTTCCAAGTGGCACTTCGAGAAGTACCTTCCTTGCTAAGAGGGAGTGTTGATGTTTGTAACATTGAACAGGTACTTCCACACAGGTCTAAGTGTCTAGACGTGTGGAAGTCGTCCAAGACCTTCGACCTTAGAAAATTTACTTTAATTAAAGGATTGATTAAAGTGAAGTGCTTTTTTATAATAAAAAAAATGAATTAATCTAATGAAATGTAAAGGTTTTCACATTAGTGAATTAGATGAATCTTGACCGTTGATCTCAAGTGAGGTGAGATTTAATCTCAAACATCAATCACTTTGGAGATCTAGGTTATTTGATTCGGTTATAACTCAAGATTATAAAAGCAAGGCTAAGTGAAGAGGAAAGACACACAAGAGAGACACTGAGTGCTTGAGACATGAAGGACAGTGACTCGAGGAGATCTCAGCAAGGGTGAAGAAGGACTTTCATCTAGAGATCAGCTCAAGGGAGGAGAGTACAAGCAGGTTTCAGCAAGAGGAAGATAACCCAGCAAATGGCAGCAGCCAGAGAGGGCCGTACAGCAGTGTAGAGGCTTGGACAACGCCGTACAGGAGTTTGGCAGGGCTGCAGAAGACTCGGGCAGCCCAGAACAGGCCGCAGGCAGCCTCAGCAGGTCGCAGACAGCCTCAGCAAGTCGCATGCAGCCTAAAACAACCGCGGGCATCCTCAGCAGGTCGCGAGCAACCCAGATCAGGTCGCATGCAGCCACAGCAGGTCGCAGGCAGCCCAGAACCAGTTGTGGGGAGCCGTACCGGACCACAGGCAGGCCGTACAGGCTGCAGGTAGGCAGACTAGGGCCGTGGGCAGCAGTACGGGCAGGCCGTACTGGAAGCAGAGCAGAGGGCTTCTTCAGCAGCAGTTTAGCCAGGTTTTTCTGTAACCTGTAATTTTCTCAGTGGGAAGATTATTTCCCAGGTTGGAAAAGCCCTTGTAAGCTTTCATAATTATTTATTGAGAAGCTGATTTGAAGGGCAGAAATTTCTGTGCATATGTGAAATTTGGTTTCCAGTTGCTTCCACTAATTTATTTTATTTACCAATTATAATCCCATTAATGCATTTTATTCAGTAAGCTGAAATTTTAATTAATAAACAGCAAGGAAATTACTAGGTAGTAATTTGCCAGTTTGCTGGGGTTGAGGAAAATTTAACATGCAATACATGATTCACATTTCACTGAAGTTAAAACATTCAAATACAAGGCCTTTAAACAATCAGGATGAAAAATGAATAAGAAATATGGAAAACTGATATCATATAGAAGCAACCCTTTAAGACAATACCTGCCATACATGTGACTGGAGTTTCACATTAAGAGCTTGACTCAAAGTGGTAGAATCCAATTTTGAGGCCATTGCAAGAAAGTTTTGAATAGTTTCACGGCTGGGTTGAAGGCGCACTCCACCAGCTGCTGTTATAGTGTCTAAAAGTCTCTCTTCCCTACCATTTCCTCTTGTTTGATTGGACCCGGAACCGTTATTGCTTACATTAGAAGTAAGAACCGTATAATCTTGATTTGATGGTAAGTCTTGATGTTCAGAAGCTGAAAATTGTGGCTCTGTCCATGGTTCCTCCCTTTGATGCTTCGCAAAAGTATCTCTTTCTGATGTAAGAGATTTTCTTAGGCTAGGTCCTTTGTAACTTCCAGATGAATTGTTTTGTCCATCTAAATAACCACCTGATTGTCCACCAATCATGCTCAGGCCTTGTCTAATAGATGCACTTCCAAATCCAACGACTTCACTGAGAAAGGACTTTCTGTCATCCAATGGCATTTCAACATTAGTATTGCCAAACCCTTGTATTCTTTTGTTGATATCCTCTGAAGTTGTTTGCTTCTCATCTGAAGCAAATATAGCTGTAACTGCTTCATGGGCAGTATCACGGACTGCCTTATTCAAAGAATCACCTCTAAGGGCATCTGGTTCACCTCTGTAATGAAATAGCTGGCGTATAGCTCCTGAGTGCCGCTGCATTTCTCTTTTGAATTCTATTCCAGCTTTTGCTACGGAGTACTTAATTAATCTCAAAGCCTACAAACACAAACAGATGGTACAACACCAAAACCATTATAATTTCAGATAAAAAGATACCAACTGGATTGCAATCACTGAAAACGTTCTTGTCCTTAAAATTTGATCTATAAAAAATTAAAATGTATATATGTGTGTGTCTGTGTGTGTATAATGCTCAAAGATGTCGGATCCATTGGTGAGGAGCAAGAAGTTTTTCACCAGTGTGCAAGGTTAATTCTCGTGAAGGTTTTTCCCAAAGCCATTGGGTCACCTTGAGGTAGTGGTCGAACATATGGTTGCAATTTGCACCCAAAGAGATTATATCAAATGATCTCATTACCCATGCACACATAAGTGGAACAACTCCCACCCCCATGTTCTTCAAATTAAAAAGCCGAGTGGGTTCGCTCGATCGGTTCAAACAGACTATTTTGAAGCAGAGCTCGCCGTGAGGTCCCCGGTTCTAGTCCAGCTGAGGGTCGAATCCAGACAAATCCCACTGGGTTACCAGCCGCTATTGTGGCTGGCAGTTGAGCAACCCTGCATCAGGATATTCCAAGGAAGAGGGGGTGATCCCGTAATATATATATATATATATAGCAGAAGTCTTACGTTTTCTCTGATGTAACAAACTCCACCGCCATTTGGTGGGAGTGATCTTTTTCAATAAAAAAAAATATATATATATATATAATCTGTGGGAAAATGGCCTCCTTCACTCTAAATGCTATAGTTAAAAACATAATGCACTGGGTTGAGACTCGCACTCTTTAGAAGGATATTCTGAAGCAATTTGAGAAAAAGATGACAAACTTGACAAGGGAGCGAATGTCGTGCTGGAGGAGCTGAAAGAGGAGCTATCGGATCTAAAAAAGCATCCAAGAGTTATATCATAAATACAATTTGGATCATGGCATTACAGTTGGCCCAAAAGAGCCCATATTTCTGATTTTACATTGCAAAAAGCAACCCTGACAGACATTTTTTCCAAAAACTCAAGAGTATGCCAATTTTTTCAAAAAGCAGAAATTTTGACAACGCCGAGAACTCGATTCAGCATGGACTCACTGATTAATCAACAAATCCTTCAACACTGGGTTGAAAGAGGTAAGTTCAAGCTTCAAAAGCAAAGAATTCCATCATGTAAGAAGATCCTCAAGAAAAGTTGACAAGGGTTTAGCAAATTAAGCATTGAAGCTGAAGAATAGAAAATTAATAACGGTCTCACCACCAAGACTGAAAGACGAATCAAATTGGCAGAAAAGTTTAGACCAGATCACTCAAGGAACAAATAAGCCTTGACCATTTGCCCAATGATCCTGAAGAGTAATAATTTGAATAAGATCCTAGGAAAAGGAAATAGAAGAGGAGGTAGAGGCCAGGGTATAATGCTAAGGTCCAAAGATATTATTTTAAAAAATTACTGGAAGGATATCAACAACAAAGCCTTAGAAGCTAATAACAAGGCTTACATGGGATAATCTCCAGAAGAGAAATAAGCACGGTCCAAGGAGATGCTCCTTGTGAAGAGAAAGTGAAGAGTCAAATCATAATTTTGTTATGTCATGTCCTATTGCAGCACAAGTCTGAAGAGAACTAGAGGAGCTCACTGGATTAAGAAATGCTTGGTTTGGAACTCTATAGATGACGGTTTAAAGCGCTGGTGTGATAATGTAAGTTCAAAACAGTTTAGGGCTCTTCCCTTGATAGTGGCAAGGGGTATTTGGATAGCTAGAAATGCCATACTATTTGATGAAAAAACTATTATTCTGTTGCAGTGTGCTGTAAAGGGAGTTAATATTTTTTACTGCTTCAATCAAGTAAAGGAAGTCAAAGCTCCCAGGCAGACTGCTGCAGAGTTGATTGACTTATCAATCCCTTGGGCTTATTTTGATGGGGCCTCGCAGGGGGGACCAAGGAGGTGTGGAGCTGGAGGTATTATTTTCTTGAAGGAGAACAATACAATTAGCTTTAAAGCAAGAGTGGGCCCTGGGACAAACAATTTGGCTGAATTGGTGGCCCTACAACTGACTCTGTTGCTAGCTTTAGCAAAAGGGTGTAAAAAAGCTACAAGTAATATGGGGACTCCTTGCTGGTTGTCAGAGGGGTGAAGAAGGAATGCATGCTGAAGAACCATCTTTTACAGCCTATTCTTGATAAAGTTTTCACTTTGATACAGGGTTTTGAATTTTTGTATCAACCATGTCTTCAGGGAAAGGAATCGCGGTGCTGACAGGTTATCAAAGGAGGGTGTACAGCTAATGCATGGTGAATGGAACATCCTGGAAGCTAACGCTGGCCAGCTCTTATAATTCAGTCATTATCCTTTTATTTCGGCTTAGTTTTGTATTGGATATTAGTCAATATATGATGTAATTTGAATAGTACCTCAATGTATAAAGGGACTGAATATGATCTTCAATGGATTTTGATGAAATGGGACAACTACTAGTTATATATTTCGATGAAATGGGACAACTACTAGTTATATGATGCCCTGCGTGGCAGTTCTGGGTTATCCCTAAGGGATTTTTGAAATGCTTTAAAGGCATATACTAAATGAAATTTTGTTTTTATAAATAAAATTACGATCTTTTTTCCGTGGAAATAAAAAAAATTAAAAATAAAAGCCTTAGAAGCTATATCGCCAATAATCGAGTGACAAATTTAATCAGTTTGGCAGTGCCACCAACCCATCGCCATTCTACATTAGGTGTGCCAGCCTATATCAACTAGGAATGATGTTGAGGATAGAGAATATTGTTATTTTCATTTTCATTCTCTCCTTAAGCCCTCCGAGTTCAAAGTTCAAGGTAAGAGTTGATAAGACATTTTGGTGCAAACTTGAATCAACTGCATTGGTGGAATAGAGGAAGGAAAAGAAGTCAATTGTTGTTCTCAACTCTCACAGAATCTAAAATCACACTTAACACTAAAGAAACTTCGCCACAAGGCAGTTCATGGAACCCCTTCTAACATATCAGAGAAGAGGCAGCAATGGTGTGAGGAGACAGTTACCCGGAGAAAAAACAAGGGGATAGGCTAGTTGTCGCATTGGAGGGACTCCAAGTAATCCAGAGTGGGACAGAACATCTACTTAATTGTAATAGAATACAAAGACGTGGTTTTCAAAGCTATAACAGGTTTGGAGGAGAAAATGCTTCAAGTTTAAGGAAGAGGTGAACAAAGGGAAGGAGATGAAGAAATCCCTGGAGGAAGTGACGAAAACGATAAAATAATCAGAGGTTGCGTGTTTGAAATTTGAAGCTGACAGGAAAAAGGAGACTAAGATAATCTTGGATTACATCCATGATCCACCAAACGATGGTTATTCAAATGCAGTTGCAAATGCACTCTAACCTGTTGAAGAAGACTATTGAGCCAGCAAGAATGGATAATTACAGAAGCATGAGGCAGTTGGAAGCTTACTTCAACCAGCTTCCATCCATAAGCTCCCCACCAACAATCACTTCCGAAGACTCAAATGAAGGCTTGAGTGATAAAGTGCAGGGAATCCGAAATAGCGACAATAAATATCCCTTTCTTTTTTTTATAGTTTACTCAGTTCTCATAGTCAGACAGAAAAAAACAGCAATGCTTGTTAGACTTTAAATTTTGGACTCGTTTTTGCTACTTCTGTTTATTATGGCCCAAATTTGAAGGGATTATCTTTTTAACATAAAAAATAGACTACATGGTATTACTTTTCTTCGAACTTGAATCCATTTGTTTGTCACTCACATCATTCAATTGAACTATATTGATGGCATGGAAAATTTCTATAAATTTGAAAAAGGCAAAGGCAAAGACTCCAATATGATAGAAGATCTAAACCTGCATCTGCCCTACCTTCACTTGCTTCTATACATTCAAAATAAAAGGAAAAAAAAGGTTGCAAGTGAAGTCCTTGGTTGAGCATTTATAACAAAAATCCCTCGAGTCTACAGCCATTATTTTGCACTAGGACCAGAGCAGTCCAAGTGGTTACCTATAGTAAAACATCCTACTAAATATCCACAAGTCTATAACTTCTTTGGTTAATAAATAGAAATATGCAAATCAACAATTTACTCAATCTAATAAGTTAGATGGATGGATAAATGGGTCACATATGGTAGTTTACCAGATCTACTTGGATATAAGGTGCACCAGACGTATTTTAAAATCTATATATGTGTATGTGTGTGTCTGTGTGTTGTGTGTGTGTGTGTGATTAAAAGTTTAATTGTTTTTACTACTGTTTTAACTTTTACAATATCGTCAGAATATATAGATATATTTAAATTCAAGTATTGTTTTAAATTGTTTGTCAACAACTTGACATATATGCATACATTAATGCATGTGTGTGTAATTATTAATATCAATAATAACATATTGTTGATTATTGTGGATTATATAAATTATATTATACAATATTAAATATTAATAATTATAAATTTTATAAAATAGCTCTGTATTGTAGATATTGTAGAACAATAAATTATATAATATATTAAATAACATTTTATATACTATATTAAATAGCATTATATGTTGCCTGGGACTTACATCATCAGATATTCTATAATTCTATTGTATGTTGTGCTTGAGGGACCCAAGTATCATGTCAAGTACTTGTCATAATACTTGGATCCTTAGGACCTAAAAATAAATCCAAGCCTCGAGGGTTACATCATTAAGTATGGCATAAAGGGCCTAAAAGTGAATCCAAGGACTTACATCATTTCAAGATGTGTTTTTGTTGCAGGCAACTTCTTGAATAAATAGCCTTCAATTGATCAATCAAGTGATGAAATTTGACAATTCCAATGTTCCACCATGTTTGCAAGATGTGAGGACATAGGCACTAGGAAACATGTCCCAGGAACATGTGGAGGCACCTCTCAAATTTTAGGGGACCCTATTCGAATCCACAAAAAAATAAAATATATAAATATATGAAAATCATAAATGATACATCTAATTGTTAAGTGCTGACATATGAAAAACAATGAAGTTTATGGTTTATGACTTAGGGATAGGGTTTTTTTGTTGTTTTTTTTACCTTTTCTGAAGGGACGATGGGAAATTTTCAAGGGATGCACCCAAGTGTACCTATTTTCGAGGGGGAGCATCCTAGCATTTAAGGGAAAAGGGAACATTCCCCTTTTTGAGTGAAAGGTTTCCCTTTTGTGTTTTCTCACCTCCCCCTAGAAAGGGAGCATGGGGAAATGTTTGCCCCGTATAATCCTCATCCTGGAAGCACATGGAGTGCATCCCTATGTAAAACTACATAATTTCACCATCATAGGCAATACAAACAACATCGAAACACTAAGAATGTTGGATTGTTGAAGGTCAATTCTTGGATTATTTGGAAGGTTATTAGAAAGTAATACTCCCCTGGTCCATCATTGATCCTACTTTCAGATTGAGCTTAGGATGAAGTTACCACCAGCAATATCGGACCATACTATTCCATTGCAAAAGTCTACAGGCCTAGCCACTGCAAAAATCACACTCGGACAGGCATGATTGTGTGTGTGTGTGTATTATTGGCAGTGTTATCGAACCCAATGAGACCAAACCAAGACTGACCGGTCGGTCTAGACCAATTCACCCCTCGAGGACCCCAAACCAGCCCGTGGATTGGACCATTAGGTAGGTTCCATCCTGAACCAGTCAATTTAATATTTCGAGTTATCTACACTTTTTCCTTTATTTTTCCTTTTAGTTTATGTTTTTTTCCCAAATGTCAAGTTGGTGAATCCATGGGTTGAGGCCTAATTTAGGTTGGAACTAGCCCTAACCAGCCAATTCAAAAAAAAATTAGCCACAACTAGTAGTATTAAATTCTTAAAGTAAGAGTTGACATTCTCCTTTATCTTTCATTTTTTATCCTCTTACTTAATTTTTAACATTGTCATTACTAGTTCCATGATGTTTGAGAGTAGCTCCAACCTCGTCGAACTTCATATGGAAAAAGTACATTTTCCTATGTTGTAAAAAATGCATAGGGGAGGATCATACTCCATACATTTCGTATAGGAACACAAAAAATCTTTTGGTACGGCCCGAAAATGAGTTTCAGCCTTCAGGTCATACACATGCGTCCCACATGTGAGAAACACGTTTCGTACAACCTTAAATGCATTTCCAAGCCATACCACCTTCTATAGACTTGTCCTTGAAATCAATCAAGTGTTCACTCAAATGCATCTTGAAATCAAACCAATTCAAATTTTATGACTCAATTGACTAAAAACTATATAAAATATTAGAATTTTAATGAAAAATATATATTTTAAAGATTCCAAATCATTAGAGACAAAATATGCAAAGATTGCTTATGTATATACCATGTAAGGGTGAATATATCAAAATGGCACTGACTGCAATACATATCTGAAACAAAATACATAATCAACGAGGCTATAAATAGCCTCTAAAGTCCAAAAAACAACATGCTACAAGCTACTGGCCTACTACATATCACCAATCAACATGATCAATCATCAAACCCATCATCTCTATTAGAAACGAGATCCTCAACATGAGATAGTTCCTGCCGCGCATGGTGCTACTCTTACTAGTGGATCCAAATCCAAACGAATCCGCCCCAAGTCATCAATATTAGGATCAAACTCTGTCGGGTGAGTTTCCTCTACCCATTCTAAGGTTGGATCAATATCATCCAATACAATGGGATCTATATCAAGTATTTTGTCAGTAACTAGAGCAGTTATTTTCACATTATAGAACTCCTGTTTTTTAGGAGTTGGAACTGTTATTTTTGGCATGTTTGTTTTTAGAAAGTCTTTATTTCGTAGGTGGCATAGCAAAGGAGCAGGGTGACATTTGGCATCTTTTGATAATTTAGTGTACTTGTCTTTGGTTCGATGCACTTCAGTTTGTTGAAATTCTAGAAACTGGACATCTAGATCTCCAATAATGCCCTATGCAAAAGTGATTACATATGTAATACAACGTACAAATGTTAGCACCAAGAGAATTCTAAATGACTAGAGAAAGTGTGTTGCATCATTCACATCAGTAGATTTTGAAGCTTACTATAAGATATCAAAGGTTGAAATCTATTTCCCCAACAAGTGGCTAAGAGTCTTTACTCATGACCATAACCACTAAGACATCCTTGATGGCTGGTATGAGGAAGGGAGGACCTTCAAAGCTTTAAGCAATAAGCCTTTCCCCATCATACACCTCGAATTGAGATACACATGGGTAGCCCAATTGGTAAGCATGATCTATGGAAAGAAAGATGCAACTCATATGAGGATAAGATGGGTGCCAATGATGTATGAGATCACTAAAGGAGACAATTTTCAATTGGGTTGTTGTGCTCTCCAACTCACTTGTAAAAGCTATAGGAAAGGCCCAATTAGATGCATTCTTAGGAGCCTCGGAATTTTATATGTCTTCTTACCTATTAGATGTGGTTTGTGCTTCCAACACAATCATGGGGTTAGGATGGTCTTGGTCCCTAGAGCAAACCCCTCTTCATGTATATTTCAAATACTTAGGGAAAAATAGGTATAAATTTCAATTTGGACTTATTTGTGATGGCTTCCTAGGGCCATTGTATGAGCTCAATTTTTGTATACCATGCCCAAAAATATCTCCGGAAGCTATAGAAGTATTGAAATACATTGAATATTGGTACTGTTGAGGCGAGGAATGGAAAGTCCTCACTCAAGCATTTTCGAATCTCACTAGGCTAAGGTGAGATAGGCAAGAATGTTACCCTGGGCCTATGCAAAAATATCAATCAGCCCTCAAGAAATATGTTCTTGGACCTAATGATATTATCAAGTTGTGTGTTTTTGCTTAAAAATGTAAAAATGTGCATATGTGACTAATTGCATAATTAAAATAAGTGAAGTAAAGAATGCATAGAATCTAAAAAAATAGTAACACAAGTCTCAATTGAGAAAACCAGATTTTATTAATAATAACGTCTTTGAGTTACAGCCAAAATGGCTCTTTTCAAACCCCTACGAGGGTGAGGACCCAATACAGACTTAGAAGTCTAAGATCGAATTTAACAATCATACAAAGACAACTGGAGTCTGAAAGAAAATGACCAAGGCTGAAATGCACTGGATCAACTGAGAAATGGAAAATAATCTTAATCAGAATTGAAAAATAATTCAGAAATTCTAATAAAACTACACAGACTGCCAAGAGAAATGAATGACCTTTTGAAGCATGTCAAATATCAATGCTTCTTAGTTGCATAAGTTTCATAAGTTGCATAGTTGCATAAAATTGCATAGTTGCATAAGTTGCATGTTGCATGCATGCATTGCCAAGTCAAGTGCGAATTGTAACTGAAGTCTCAAGTCTAGTTCTAAATTCAAACTAAGTCCAAGATCTATTTCAAGCTGAAGTCGAGTTATGAGAAAGCATGCATTCAAGCTTCTAATTCGAGTCGTCTTCCTTCACCTCTCCACACCTTTATAAACAGAGGTCAACCCTCATTCTTCATATCGTGTGTTGCAGCGTGAGGGTGAAAGAGTATAGGGCAGCAAGTGTGGTTATATTGTGTTGGTATATATCAGTATTAAAAGGCAGCAAGTAGCAACATACATATCAGTGCTAGAAGGTTGCAAACAGTGCTGATATATATCAGCAGAAGAGGCAGCAAAGTAGCACCCAGGCAGCGCATATTTCCTTCCACAGTGTTGGTCGATAACAAGAGATTATATCAGCAAAGTCTCTTTACTTTTACAGGTCACACAGTCAGGTCTAAGTCGTCTTGGCAAGCTCATTTAAGAGCAGAAATTCATGGTGGATATTTGTAAGTGATCATACATTATTAATGCAATAAAAGAAGATTGTTTGTTGGGGGGTTTCTCCCTGTATAGGGTTTCCCCAGGGTATATGCGTTGTGATCTTGCATGCTCGTAAATTCTTATGATTATTGTTGTTCTGGTTTATGAAGTATGTTAAGCTAAGTTCAAAGTATAGTCAGAATTTAAAGAATTACTTACAGTTTAAAATCAAGCTCATAATTTTACACATACCAGCTCTTTCTTTCCCTTCATAGCAAAGTCGTCTAGTGGCTTCATGTAGATTTCTTCTTCCAGATCCCCATGTAGAAAAAATCTCACCAAAGTCAATTCCCTCTACCTGGGAATAACCTTTTGCTACTAACCGAGCTTTGTATTTCTCCACTTTTCCTTCTGCATTCAGCTTCTTCTTAAACACCCATTTGTTGCCAATGGGCTTTCTTCCAGTCGACAACTCCACTAGTTCCTAAGCCTCATTCTTGTCCAAGGTTGTCATTTCTTCAATCATGGCCTTTTTCCAGAGTTTTCCATCCTCTGAATCCACTGCCTTGCTAACAGTTCTAGGATCATCATTAGTAATAGACAAAGCAAAATTTGAACGGAAATCAGGTGGAGTATACCTTTCCGATTGCATTCTTCCATGAACCAATATCCTCAATACTAGAGTATGAGGATCTTCTTCTTTTGATTTCTATTCTTTTGTAGAGTCCGAATCATCATCCTTCAACTCAAACTCTATTTTCTCTAGTTCTTCCTTCCTTGGTAGGACTTCCTGTTTGACAACATCCTTGGTTTCTCTAAATAACACATCTTGGCTATACACTACCTTCTTAGTTTCTAGGTTCCAAAGCTTATAACCTTTCAGACTATCTTTATACCCAATAAAGATACACTTTTTAGCCTTTTTATCTAGCTTACTCTTGTTTTCCTTTGGAACGTGAACATAGGCATCACAACCAAATACCCTGAGATGTGTCAAAGAGGGTTTCTTACCAGTCCCTACCTCGTGTGGAGTCTTGTCATCCAACGCTAATGAGGGTGATCGATTAACCAGGTAACATGCAGTACCCACTGCCTCTGCCCAGAATTCCTGTCGTAACCCGTCAACCACTGAGCATGCACCTTGCTTTTTCCATCAGCGTCATGTTCAACCTTTCTACAACTCCATTCCGTTGAGGTGTATATGGAGTAGTCTTCTACCTTGCTATACCACACTTCTTACAAAATTCTCATTTCCGCAGAACTCTCCACCATTATCCGTCCTATGCACCTTAATTCTTTTCTCTGTTTGATTCTTTACAAGAGCATTAAACTCTTTAATCCTATCAAAAACTTCATATTTCTTCCTGAGGAAATATATCCAAGTGTGCCTCAAGAAGTCATCTATAAACGAGACATGGTACACAGATTTTCCCAGTGATGGAACTAACATGGCCAAACATCACTGTGCACCAACTGTAAAAATCCCTCTGCCCTCGTTGCACCAGAGGAGAATCTTACCCAATTTTGCTTCCCATATACACAATGTTCACAGAAATCAAAATCCAAAGAGGAATTAGACATGCCTTCAACTATACCTTTACCATGTAGTAGTCGAAAGCCCTTCTCTCCGATATCCCGAGTCTTTGATGCCACAACATAGCCTTTTCTTCAAAGACTGTAGGAGTTTTTTCTTCTTCAGCTCCAATATCAAGAACAATGGAACTATTACACCCATCACTAATAGTGCTTCCCTGCAACTTATTCAAAGTTCCACACCGAACTCCCTTCAACTACACCATTGCTCCTCGAACCATCTTGCAGGTTTCTTTCTCAAACACTATTTTTACCCCTACATCGTCCATTTTGCTTACAGAAATCAAATTGCTGACCAATCCTGGGATGTATAGAACACCAGGGAGTGCTCTAATCCTTCCATCCATGAGTTTCAACTTGACTTTTCCTCGTCCTATGAATTTGGCTGTCGAGTCATCACCTAGGAAAACATCACCTCCATCATAACTTTCATATTCACAGAATCACTCCATGTGGGGAGTCATATGAAAGGATGTGTTTGAGTCAACCAGCCATGCCTCCTGATCTGCATGTGTGCTTAAAGAAGCCAAGTACACATCACCTCCTTCCGCGGAGGTTTTTTCTTCTATAGAAGGAGCATCTTCATATCCCTTCCCTCTCTCAACACTTTTGGATCTACATTGCTTCTTGTAGTGCCCTTCTTTTCCACATCTCCAGCATACCTTTACAAACTTTCTAGGAGATTTAAATCTCCCACTTGAGGACTTAGATTTATTTCTTTCTTGGGAGCGTCCTCTTACAAATAATGCATATGTGCTTTGTCCTTCCATGTTCTTTCGCCTCATCTCCTCCGACAATAAGGATGAGACCAAATCATCGAAACTTAAAGTAGTTGTAGTACTACCTATGGCCACAACCAGACCTATCCCACAAGTCTGGTGAAGAGCACAATAAACCGATACATTTGTCTTCATCAGAAATCTTAATATCAATAGATAATAATTGATTTACCACTGTATTGAAGGGTTCAGATGCTCTGTCATCGAGTCTCTGTCTTTCATCCTCTGGTTATACAGCTTCTTTCGCAGGAACAGTTTGTTTACCAGGGACTTTGACTGGTACAAAGCCCCTAACTTATCCCATAGTGCCTTGGTTGTAGCTTCCCCTGACACATTCAGTAATACTCAACTGAATTGTGCTCTTCGCCTTCCGATCCAACTTTTTCCAGTCTTCTATTGATGTTCCTATATGTGCAATACATGGATCCACGGTGATCCACTGATCTTTGTCCACCAACAAATCTTCCATCTTGAACTTCCACGGCTCAAAACTTTGCCCATTAAATTTCTTGATCTCTATTTTTGAACTACTCGCCATTTCTTTTCACCTGCAGAATCAATACCGCATATCTCCCACTGTAACAAGGCTTATCACAGACCCGAGCCAAATCCCTAATACCTAATCCATTGACCTGGATTAGTCAACAACCCTAATTCCTTAACCAGAATTAAAAAACCATCGACAAAAACCATGTGCCAAAAAACCACCAAAAAATGGATGCAAAAAACGCCAAAAAAAATTTACAAATTTACAGGAGGGCTCTGCCACCTGTGACCCTTGGCGCAACGCAGACACTAGATCTAGTCGTGCAAAGAATATAATACATACCCAACACCATGCAATGCAACAATTATTCTCCTTGGTAGATAAGGGTCCAACAACAGATTTATCATCTTCAATGAATTGGGTGATTATGATGTGACATTCATTTTGGGGTAGCTTTTTGGAGGATAAAAAGGACCATTGTTGATGGAAGAATCTCTACCAACATGTAGCAAAAAGTAATAATAGGATGGTCCAAAGCATCAAAGTCTTCAACTTCATAGACCCTTTAAACTGTTGTATGCTTGGAGTGTTAGGACATGCCTAGAATAATGTGTAACAACTCCCAATACAGAGTCCCTCTTGACACAAGCAATCTCCATGAAAAAGGACTGAACTCTTCACACAGCACTATGCCAAAAAAATTTGATCCAAAACCTTTGTTTGAATGAATCTCTCAAGATGTTGAGGCATCTTGCGGGCCAACAATAGCCATGAATGAAAACTTATAAAATCTACCCAATAACTTTCACTAATCTGTGAGCAGCAAAAAGGAAAGATGTTTTAACCTTTGATAAATTTGTTCACTTTCAATATATATATATATGTGTGTGTGTGTGTGTGTGAACTTTTTAACAAAACATCTACATTGAAATATTTTACTCAAGAATGATATTGAATTATATTTTTGTTAGTCATATATCATTAGTTTTTTAGTGCCAGGTGTCAACTCCATGTTGAGCACGAAATTAAAACTAAAGAAATATTATATCTTTAGTTTTTAAGTTTATATGAGGGGCAACATTGTATATTTTTTATTTACTTAATATTTTATAATTTTTAAAAGTGCCATGTGTCAACTCCAAGTTGAGCATGGACGAAATTACACCTCTCCCTCATACTAGGCTGTTGAGAGTGCATCTTGACGCAATGACCTTAGTAAAAATGTATCCTTCACTCAAGCCAAAACCATTGATTGGGCATGTTAAGCTTTCTGCCTCATTTTAAACTTGGATTAGCCAATTTCATCAAAATTGGAAGGTGTTGAATTGAACAACACTAAGTCGATGGACTTGGATCTGTAAGTAGCACCAAGCACCCGTACTAATGTCCCTAGAGGATCGAGGCAGAGGCTAGAAATGGAGGCAGAGGATGCTAGTGATGATGAGGATCTCAATATAGGCAATGATTTTGATGATATATAGATATTTGTTGTAGTGTGATGTTTTTTGGACTCTAGAGGCATTTAGAACCTCGATGTTTTTGTATTATGTTTTAGATATGTATCATACTCAATGTTATTTTGCTATATTTACCCTATATACACCAGCAAACTCTGCATATTTCTAATGGTTTGGATTTACATTGATGTACAAGAATATATATATATAATCGGGTTGAAGAACTAGTCCACC
>SNQJ01S0009810.1:194931-215151 GCA_010110895.2 Picea sitchensis
ATTATTGGATGTGTGTCTTGTGAATAATCCTACATGCATAATAATTGTGAGACAAAGATAGTAAGGCATTACTTGCACCAAAAATTGTTGTTAATCTAGAAGTTGACTTTGGGGTACATCCCTCTTACTCCAATACCAACATCATCATTGGCTTCAATGGCATGCCCACCAAAAGCTTTATTAATCAAGAAATTGGCTTTGGGGTGCAAGCCCATGGGTTAAGGTGATAACATCCTCCCTAACTCAGATGCTAACATCCACAACAGTTTATGTCTTGTGGATCATCTTTGACTTTTGGTTGTAATCTATGCGATGTTATAGGCTATCTCACTACAATGAAATATCCATATGTTGGGATTGTATTCCACGTTAACACTATTTTCTAAATTATGTGAGTTAACATTGTCATTAGGTGTGTGCATGTTGTGAGTAATCCTACATACATAGAAATTGTGAGACAAAGATGATGTATAAGGCATTACGCATGCCAAAAGCTTTGCTAGTGTCGAGATTTCCTTTGAGAAGTCCCTAAGTTGATGTGATAAGATCCTCCCTCGCTTCAGTCGGTACTAACATCAACGACAATTTTAGTGGCACACCTTACAAGTTGTCTTTGGCTTGTGGTTGTTATCTATGTGATTTTATACACTATCTTGCTATAGCAATATCCATATGTTGGGATTTCATTCCATATTAATACAACTTTTCTAGATTGTGTGTGTGTGTGTGTGTTAACATCGTCATTGGGTGTGTGCGTGTGTGTGTTGTAAATATTCCCACAAGCATAACCATTATGAGATATTGATGGTTTATAAGGAGTTACTTGTGTGATGTTCGTGTGCATGCCCTCCCACTTAGTAGATGAGTACCCACTTGATCCAATTTTGAATTTTGGCTATAACCAAACAAAATCATCATTTGAGAACAAATTTGGCCTCCAAAGAAACCAAACAAACTACCAATGCATGCTAAGTGTGGGATTAAATACATAGCAGTAGAATTTGCACATATAATTGTAGGAAACATTGGAACGTGTGCCTATGCTACCTCTCTTGAACATATTCACATATAATGCATGTACAATTCATCATCATCTTTGAAAATAGATAGCTAAATTTGCAAAAAAGTAAAACAAAGATTAAACACTTGTCTTTTAACAAAAGTGGTCCAACAAACTTGTTGCATAAGAGCGATTCATCGCCCAACCATAGCCATAGTGCAAAAACCACCCCCCAGCTAAGCTATGAGGCCATTAGGGTGAAGAAACCAATGATGGGCTTATAACAAACTCAACCCAACACATTACTCTTGTGACTCAATCAATGTTCTCATTCAAAACAATCCAAGCACATCATCTAGTCAACAATAACCATGGAACTCTCTTCTCGCAATCATACCACTATGGGTTATTTAGTGCTAGTAAGTACTAAATACATTCTGCTAATAGGTTGGAGCTATTGTTGAAGACAAAAAGTGTATAAGAACACTTGATGCTTAATTACTCCTTTCCTTTAATATGTAAAGTTTGATAATGTAAAAAATGGGTGAAGTAAAACCTTGATAGAATAATTCCTTGTGTGGATTGTTCATGATAGAGCAAGACGATAGAGGACCTTCACACTAGAACCTCCTCTTAAGTCTTGCACAATATATCACAATAACAAACAACGCTGCAAAACCTCTCACATTGTTAATAGGTTAGAAATCAAATCAATGAAAAAATGAAACAACCATAACAAGGCATATTTTGGTTGGGGGGAAGAGAACTAGAAAATTTATATTAATGAAAAGCAAGGAAGAAAGTTACATCAATCAAAGAATGATATCACCTAGGAGTAGCCATGAAGATGACCTTCAATCTTCTTGTTTGGGTGTGTCATGTCCTCTTTGAGGCTTTCTCTATGAACCAAAGAAGTAATTGGAATGAATTATATCCCTAGTGGCGGAAGAAAAGGCTCAATGTCCATACCAATGAGATGCAATGAAGTTGGAACTAGCAAACTATTGAATTCAAGTTTACACTTGTGCAACATAACCTTACATTCCTTGAATTCTTGGAATTTTGAGAGATCCTTGTCTTTAAACGTTCTCTTTCGAGAATTCCATGCATGGAAGTGAAGATGTTTCTCAAGTTAAGCCATGCAATTGTCTCTTCAACTTCAACACTTTTATCAAACTTGGTGAAAGGCAAGCTTTTGAGCCTTTTTCAATCCTCAAGTGTGCATGGAATTCGCTAGATCATGTAGTTTGATGCACTAGTGACATACCTGAAAACAATGCAAGTATCAAAGGATTGCTCGTGCAGACTACATGACCTATAGATTAAGGTGTCGTGCAATGACAAATTTAGTCAACTACATGTTTTGACTTTGATTCTCTATAGATAATACAACCATTTATTATAACTTTATGCTTCATTGTATTGACATTTTAACATAAATTATGTTTTAAGTGAAAAACTTTCAACTGTGCAAGTCAAGGAAAACTATGTGATAACATATTCTCCCTTGTGTGTGTGATTAGGAGAAAAAATGTAAAACTAAAATACATCATATTCGATATATTGGAACTGAGAGAGAGAGAGAGAGAGAGAGAGAGAGAGAGAGAGAGCCTTATGGAAGTGGACTTGACCTTGGAGGGAGAAAGAAGGACATATGCAAGACACCAAAATGTAAGATGAACTTGTTCTTATAATTTTATTAAACAAGTCAGGCTTGCCCATGCTCGTGCTATGATTGAGTCAAATACAATGTTGAAGTCTCGACTTGAGTAATATGACACATCTAATATTGAATCATAATACATCTAAATAACTATTGCTTATGGTGGAAAGTGTGATGAATGTATGCAACCCCAAGGAGGTCAAAAACTATTGCAAAAGAAGCTCCCTAAGGCAAGGCTCTGAACATGTTTATAATTGAGTATTAGTGAATCCATAATAATGGTAAACATGATAGACTTGGGACCTCTAAATCAAAATGAGTTGATATTGATAGGAGTAGATCAATGGGAGAAATAGAAATAATGATTCCCTATGGATCCAAACAAGGTATGAAGAGCATAGATAGTAGGAACGACTTAGACTAGACATAATGCGATGAGTACAAGATGGATTTTTTACGCATAACTTCCCTTGAACATGGCATATCATGAAGGTTGACTAGAGCAACGACCATAAATTTGTTGACCAAATAACTCAACCAGATATCATTTGATGATGAAAAGGTTGGGACAACTAAAAGTGTAACAGAAACTATAGAAGTGATGCCATATAAGAAGGATGGATGTGACTGAGTGGAAAAAACTCAACAAATGGGACAAGTCATAATGCAAAGGTTGAGACGACAAGGTCAAATTAAATGGCGATGGGCAAGACTCAATACCTAATAACACTTGCAAGAACATAGGAAGAGGTAACACAATACTGATTCTCTAGAAAAGGGTGACTCTAACAATTGCTTGACTTGAAAGTGTTGCTAAATCAATTAATATATCCATGGATTATCTTTCCCATTTTTCCTTTTTTGAATTTTATGATGTTTTTTAAATTTTGTGTTTTTTGTTTATTGTTTTGGTGTTTTCTATTGTATAAAGAATAAAAGAATGGCATTGTTCTTTACGTTACAATGAGGAGACAACCACCAAATGTAACCAAGTGGTTCTGAACCATGGTTGAGGACCATGATAAAAATTGAATAGTGACCAAGGATGCACCTGTGGTGTCTCCTCAAAAAGAATGAAGGAATGTGATTGACGGTACAAGATGGAAGGAAACAACAGTTCATTGGTAGTATGGTAAACTTATCCAAAATGCAATCGCTTGGGAATTTATTAGGTAAAGGACAACAATTAAGAAGAATAATGCATGAGGCTCATAAACTATGAGGACTCTTGACCCTATGAGAGAAAGTAGCATGGTTGCCATCATACCAAGTGTGCTAAACTAAGGCAACCCATGGAAGGATGAGCACTATCATTTTGATGAAGGAAATAAATTGTTTAGAGGGGATAAGTTGTTCGCTAAAATGATGAGGAACCTACAACAAATTTTGAGGGTGAAAATAGGTTTAAATGCAATATGCGAGAGGGAAACACTAAGCCTATATGTCAATGTAATAAAATTATACCTGTAATGGATCCATAAAAAATGGGAAATTATGGGGAAAATGGCTTCCATAGAAATTATCGTATAAAAAAAAATTAATGACATGAGAGTGCTCGAAAAACTAAAAACAATGGTATTAGTAGTACTGAAAACAAACATAGGATGGCCCCCAAGGTGTAGAACAATTGGTGATGGAGTGTACTGTTAAGGCACTCTATTATGTGAAGTCACAGGTTTGAAACCCTCGACTAGCCTTGTGTGTCTCGTGAGGGGCCACGTTGGCATGTTGGCTCTTCAAGGTTTCTTCGCTTTCCTTAGCTTCTTCAAGTTGAGTCTTTAGACTGTTGACCATGTTAGCACTAGAAGTCGCTCCAGACTGTAGAAAGAGGGAGCCCAATACCTATTTAGATATAAGTGATTAAATGTGGTTTAAACTTAGGTGGATCAACAAGGAAGAGCAAGAAGGAGGGTAGCAAATTGTTTGCAAAGTCATTCCATTGGGCATGGATTCAACACATCCTACATATCAAAGGCACTCAAGCTGCCTACCAAACCAAAAGGGCTATAATTGATGGATGAAAGTACAAGGAAGATAACAAAAATAAGAATATCATCAAGCATAGATCCTCTCTGCAAAAATGACTTAAAATAATACTAGAACAAAGATCATGAAAGGAGGCAATTACTACAAATCATTTGCAACTTATGAATCTCCCGCCCATGAACAATCATTGATCTTCAATGCCTACAATTATATTCAATCAAGATGACAAGGTAAAATGATAATAAATAACACAAAGTCTGATAAACAACTTTCATGAATCTCTAATGGTAGAAATTCCTACATCACATGCCCTCAGGCTTACAAATAAACAGATAAAAATGCCCATGCAGCTCCCTCAAGCATCTCTCCATTCATGAGCCCAACATCTCCCTTACCAAAATCCACTTCATATATAGTGAATGATATCTCTCTACTCTAAGGAGGTCGAAACCAAGGAGCTACATAGGATCCTCCTCCATTTAGGAATCTATTACAAAAGATTCCAACAAAAACATAACAAATTCCTAGTTTTTGGGATCTTGTCTATTGTGATAAATGCCTTTTGAAATAGGCCATGCGGCTTGATATGGTGATGGAACACATGTCCCTCGTGTCCAACTAACTCCTAGGAAACCATTTGAACCTTCCTTGATAGCTGGAAACCCTCCCATAGCTTGGATTTGTCAGATTGTTAGAGTTCACAGCGCCTATGCAAGATGCGCTGTGAACTTTCCTGTAGATCATGGTAATTTTGACCTTTCTCCCAAAATACAAACTGGTTCGAGCTAATTTTTCGTCAGCAAGTCAATGGTAATATTCTCCATTTCTACACCAAATTTCAAAAGAACCCATATCGTGATTCGAAAGTTATGATGAAAACATCAGAGAAAGTTGTTGGTGCAAAAGTGATCAGACCGTCCTTCTCAAGTTACCAACAAAAGGTACCAATGTAGTCTAGTGCACTGGATTTTTCATCTTCTTGGGAGCGAAGAATTCTCACTCGAAGCGCAAACAAGATGAATATGATGGGGAAGGGTAAGGAGAATACTTAAAGAGATCTCTGAAACATCAAGGTTCATATCGTACATGCGCAAGATAACTTAAACATATTGCACTCTTGAACATTTCCTAACCGAGAATGGAGAAAACAGAGTTGCGATGGAATTCATAAGAAAACTATAACCATTTAAGCATATTAGACATAAAGATAACATAGCATTCAATATATTCAGAAGACTAAGTACACAAGATATCTTCAAGAAAATTTGGGTCTCCCACTGTATTATCATATAATATGTTTCTCCTCAAAATACAAGATCAGAATAAGTTATGGATACAACTGGTCATGCCAAAGATAATAGAAAGTGCTTATGTACTACTGTGAGACAAGGTTATCTCATTCCCTTTCTCTTCCCAACACTACAATACTAAATGAATTTGTTACATTATCAGTCTGGTCTCTAACCCAAAACGCAGAACTTAGCTAATAACAACATGATCGATAACAACAATGACTCTAGCAACAAACCCAACAAACTCCAATAACGCCTTACAATCATATTGATCCCTTATATGTATAATATGATACATGCTTGCTGGTTGAGAACCCGAGATTTCTTTCTTCTTCTTGATTTAGTTGCAACCTCTTTCTCCCAAAACTAGTGTTGCGTTGCCCTTCCAACTGTTTCTTGTTACACATTCCTTTTCCTCTGCTTTATGTTCCTTCCTTTGGTCAGCTGTCTGATTCCAAAATAGATTGTGCAACTTCTATTTATCAAAACGAAGGGCCCAACATGCTTTGACCACAATCCTTGACTCGCCCCGAGTCAAGTCTTTAGCTTGTCCATGGTCTCTGGGTTGGCTTATTGTTTATCCTTGACTTTTGGTTCCAGGCTACTTCCACTTCCAGCTTGGACTATTTCTGCTTTAGCTTCTTCAAATTAAGATCCCAATTCAAGTACCAGTTCTAGGGCTTTCTTCCTGACATCCTGGAAGTTCTTCACTTTGTCACGCTACTTCCTGACATCCTGGAAGTTCTTCACTTTGTCACGCTACTTCCTGACAAGTATTGAAGCTTCCGCAACAAACTACCGGGTTGCGTCTGTGGTGAACTTATCTGGTTTGGATGCAACAAGGGAATTCCATTCTGAGTCAGTGATTTCGTCCACTTGATGCATCTATAGGTAGGTGGCTTAGACGACTGGTTGAAACTCTCAGAATTCTTTCTTTTCCAATGTCTAAGATTCATACAGTGCATTTAGATCATTATCGACTTGTTGAATTTCATCAAATTTTTCTTGTTGTTCCAACAGATCTAGGAATTTAGTTGCTTCCTCATTGAGGGATTGCATATTTGAGCATAAGTCCTCCAGTGTCTGGTTGCACCGAGAGATGAATCCCATCCAATCGCCGATCTCTTTAAAAATTGTAGTGCACTCCGTAGTCTTTTTGTGCAATGTTATTATGGCATTGTTTCCTTCCAAAACAACCTTTTCCAACTGTTCCTTTAGCTTGCGGGGTTGTAATTCAACTTCTAGTTTGGTTTCTCGCAACCGCACTTAGAGATTTTCGGCCCTTGTGGCCAACTCAATCCATACGACCTGAACCAATTTAATCTTCTCAGCTAGCTCATCTATTGCGCTAGATTCTGGCAGCTGAGGCACTGTCTTTTTTAATGTAGTCCAGGCCTCTGTTATTTTTTCCTTTACTTTCTCAACTTTCTACTCTACTTGAATCTTCAACTGCTCCTCCTGTGTTCTTTGTATTTGCACGAGGAATCCTTATTGCTTCCAGAAGCTAGCTTCCCTTTCTGCCTGCTGGATCTTATGCTCTAACTGGTTGGTAGAGGATCTGATGAGGCCTACTAGTTGCGGCGTTGGAAAATGAGCGATCTTGCCAAATTGAAGAGTGGTGTCCAAGGGTAGTTTGTCTTGAAGTGGACGTCCGATAGCCATGGGGTGTTCTAAGGGTGTCTCCACTTCTTCTTCCCCTGGAGATGGAACTTGCAGTTGTTGTGCAAGTATAGTCTTCATAGTTGTTGGAAGTAGGGGGAGAACCTTTGTCTTTGCCAAGCAAAGTTGTAGTAGCTCTGCACATTGATGTGGATTTTGGAGTACTGGCTCTAGTTGTTCTTTCAGTGATGTTGTGCTCTGTCCCAATGGTGTTTGGGGTTTTGTCTGAACCGACTGTGTTCTTGTCTTTGCAGGTAGCGAAACTTCTAGAGTCTAGCTTTTGATAATTTGAATCTCAACACAAACTGTCGAGAGAGAACTCTGGGTAATTTGAACTTGCAGAATTGGAGTAGGTAGTGGGACTTCTGGTTGTTGATTTTCTGCTGTGGGCAGAGTGACCGGAATGGGTATACTTAGAGCTACTGGTTGGCTCAAGGTTTTAGTAGTCGAGGTAATGGGTTCTTCCACGTGCTCAGATGGTTCGGGGAATTCCAGTTGCATTGGTTCAGGTGAAGTGGGTTAGGAGGGAACGATGGTGTCATGCGGTGGAAATGGGGATTGCTTGATAATAAGGGTCATGTATACACTGGCGTTTGGCTCAGGATCATCTGTGATGTTAATAATAGTCTACGCAACACGAGTGGTGGCCCTAGTGCGAGGTAGAGCTGAGGATATCGGCTGTGGATTTATAAATTTGGTAGGGGAAACCCCTGTTCGAGTTTTCTTTACTGAGACATATCCTATAAATGCAGTAGCAAGGATCTTATTGACATCCCCACCTGATAGGATGGCCTGTTTTGGGAGCTGCAGAAACATTGACAATGTCCTCTTCTTCTGCTCCAGGGGTTTCTCATCCTCTTCTTCTTCTGAGTTCGTCGGCATTTGGACCTTCTGCTTCTTTTCGGTTGGGACGGAACTCGACCCGACTTCTTCTTCCTGCCCATTTTTCTTTAGGAGCTTTGGTGGAAAGAGGTAGTGCATACCTTAATTATGAGGGTTGCGCTTAACACCATTCCATGACATGACTTCTTTGTCAAAGGATTCTTTGTCCAGATAGAAGGGTAGCGACCTCATGTGGAAGTCCTCAGGATTCGCACGCCTCGGCCAAACAAAAGTGTAGTGGAGATTTAGCACAAAGGATATGTTCCTTGTATTTAGATTCAACAACTCTTGTGGTATGTGCAACCGCTGAGTTGCGTCGATGAGTTGGTTGTACCACTTTAGGAACGTTGCATTGTTGAAATCCATGCTCTTTGAGTCTGACCTTGAATGCCAAGGTTCAAACATTTTTTCTAGGCGCCCCTTATTTGCAGGTGTTAATTGTCTTCCTGTGGGTGACCGCCATTTCCACATTGCAAATGCAATGAGCAAGTAGCCATAGGTGAAAGTTCCTCCTTTATCCTGAGCTTCCTCGCAAGCAACGATGATCTCCTTTAGAAAATAACTGCACCAATTAAACACTGCTCCATTCATGCAAAAGTCCGCTACTGAGAGAGCGTCTAGAGTACATTCGCCCTTATAGTATGAGTGCATAACCTTACTTGCGATCACGTAACAGACTGTATGGACCATCTCTGGTAGAATTGGCTCAATTTTGGCTGTGCATCCGCCTCTCTAGGTATGGAATTTATCATATAGACTTACTTCACCATTCTTCTTCCCATGTTTACTTGGGCCTTGGAATCCTTTCAATACATATTCACCCTCAAGGAACAATCCGGTGAGATGTTGGATGTACTCTACATGAATTGGATATCGCTTATCGAGCCATAAGTTCCTGTCGTGCACCTGACTGATGAGAAACTTGGTGCACCGTGCAACCTCACACGTGGTTTTGAAGACTGTTAAATCCCTGAGGTGCATGATGGTGGAATTAAATAGGTTGATGAATTCGGGCTTTGAAACAAACTAGATGCCTCCAATTGCATTTGGAGCTAAGTCCCAAAACACACTAATATTCATCTGCGGAAATAATACTTGGTCTGTTAGGTCAAGGTCGAGGACTTTTACTTGCTCGACCTTCGCCTTAACATCGCCCATGACCTCGAAACAGGGATCACACGGTTCTTCTGGAATTACTTCTTTTGGAGCCGAACTTCGGCCCCCTGTTACTCTCAGCATGTTGACTCTAGATTTCTAGAAAACTAGACTAGCTGAGTTGAGGGTCAGGGTCACGACTAGGGAGCGGGGGATTTCACATATGAGATGAGGGTGCAAATAGCACAAAAACAAAATATAACTGAGATAAACAATAGGTCTCTCCCATGAGATAATCCCTAAGGTGTTCTGGGCGTTAATGAATGGACTGATAGGGACGTGGTCGACCTGAGGGCTTACCGTTTTAACAATTAAGAATCTCGTTGGGGATATCAATGAAATCCACGCATATCATGCTTTTATGGCTTGATGGAACGTTGCAACGGGTTACTGTAGCTACCATAAAGGGTATGACTGGACATGATGTGTATGGCACATGGATTGTGATACAGTTTAGATTCACCCCCCTTCGACCACAATTAGGGTATGCATCATGTTTAATGACTTCATTTAATGTAAGGGTGGCTCTTCTGACCCTGGGCGAACGAGTAAGCATTTCTATATAGAGCAACGGTTTAATCGGAAAAAACATATGTTGTTGCACCACTATGCATACTCTGACATTATTAAATGAATTAAATAAATTACAGAAAATTAAAATCTAACTATTGTACAAGCTCCCTTGGACTAGAGCAACAATCCTTTGGTTCAACCATGAGAAATGTAGGGCCTTAGGCGGGTGCCATTCCCCCAACCTGGTCAAAGGATATTGTCTAGTTGTGCTAACTTGACTACACCAGAGTGTCGGATTTCCACAACTATAAATGGACCCATCCAATGCCTGCACAACTTGCCTGGATGCTTCTGATACCAGATGTCATAAAGTAGTACCTTATCCCCTTGTGTAAAGATTTTGGACTTAATATGCATGTCATGCCAAGTTTTCTATCTAGATTTCTCAACTGACTGATGAAAATCTACTAGAAATCTCGCTTCCTCAAGTTCCTGCAAGTATGCAATCCTTTGCGCAACTGATTCGTCATTTGTCACGTGTGTATCTTGTGCTATATAAAGACTAGGGGTGATAAACTCTGTAGGTACAACAACTTATTTTCCATAAACCAAATGAAATGGGGTATACCTGTGTAGCTTCTTAGTGGTAGTCCTGTAAGCCCATAAGATTGTTGGAACTCTATCATCCAAGTCTTCCCTGTTTGCACAACATACTTTTTTCAGTCCTCTTTCCATAATTTTATTGAATGCCTCCACTATACCGTTAGCTTGTGGATGATAAGGACTGCTCTTATGGTGTTGTATAAGGAATTATGTTGTCAACGTTGTGATTGTGCTGCTGATAAAGTGACTACCTTGATCATTGATCAAGCTTCTAGGACATCCAAACCAAGTAATGACATTTTCAAAGATAAATCTACCAGTTGTATCTATTGAACAATCTTGAACTACCTCTACTTCAGCCCATCTTGTGAGATAATTTGTTGCGGCAATGATGTATCTGGCCTTTGAATTCGTAGTCGACAGGTTGATCGGTCCAATAAAGTCAACAACCCACTTCTCGAATGTCTGAAGTGCTCTGACAGTCTGAAGAGGTAATTCATCTTTGTGTGATGGCTTTACTACTCTTTGGCAGGTATCACAAGATATAATGTACTCTTTAGAATCTTTAAATAGTGTATCCCACCATAATTCATCTTGAATTACCTTATGTGCAATAGCTTTACCACCAACATGTCCTCCCACAACTCCACTATGGCATTCCCATAGGATATCTTGCCTCTCGTGGTTCAAAACACATCTTCTAAGGATGTTGTTTAGTCCCAATTTGTAAAGTTGTCCTGCAAATAGTTGATAGTTTGTTGTGCAAACCACCATATGTCGTTTTAAGGTTACAGAGTAAGTTTATGGGCAGGTCCCTGTACCGAGGAAGACAACAATGTCTTCAAGATACTCTGGGATGGCCTCAATTTAGAATAGGTCTGCATCTGGGAGCTGATCATCCACTGCTCCACCACTTTCCCCTGACTCCAACCTAGAAAGGTGATCTGGACCTACATTGCATCTTCTAGGTTTGACAATAACTTCGAATGAAAACTCCTGAAAGAGTAGTAGCCACCTGCAAATCCTTCCTTCAAGTACTAGTTTATTAACTAGGTACTTCAACACAGAGTGGTCAGTAAAAAACTTGAAATGAGAGCCTGATAAATAGTGTCTAAACTTTTGTAATGCATAAATCATAGATAGACATTCCCTTTCGATGGTTATGTAGTTGCGTTCAGCTTGCGAAAGTTTCCTGCTAGCAAAATAGAAAGGGTGGTCCATATTTCCTTCCCCTGGTTGCGCTAAAATGTCTCCTAGGGGGATGCCTCATGCATCCACATGTGTATGAAATTCAATTTCCCAATTGGGAAATGTCAAGATAGGTGCAGTACTTAGTTTTTCTTTGAGGATCTCAAATGCTTTATCACATTCTGGTGTCCACCGAAATATTTCATACTTCAACAATTTTTCTAGAGGTGCGGTGATAGTTGCATATCTTCTGATGAACCTGCGTTAATATCTTGTATGTCCAAGTTTAGAGTGCAACAATTTAGCACTTGTAGGTGGTGGCATGTTCAGAATGAACTCAACTTTATCTTGGTCTACCAAGACTCCTTCTCTGCATACAATATGGCCTAGTAGATTTCCATGTGGTACATAAAATATGCACTTTCTTAGATTCAGACATATTTGCAATTCACGACCTCTATCAAACATTAACCGGAGTAGCCCTACATGGTCCTTTAACAGGATGTATACTGTCCATTCTTCCATGTAGACCTCTACAAACTTGTGGATGAACTCTCAAAATGATGCTATTACGATCTGAGAGAAGACTGGAGGGGAATTCTTTAAGCCAAAGGGAATTACATTGTATGTGAATGATCCCCATTTAGTTATGAGTGTGGTCTTCTTCTTGTCTTCCTCTACAATTCTAACTTGGTGATATCCTGAGAATCTATTTGTAAACAAATAAGGTTCTTTTCCCGCAACCTGATCTAACACTTCGTCGTTGAAAGGTGTTGGAAACAAATCATGCACAGATGTAGAATTTAGACTTATGTAGTCTACACAGAGTCGAATGTCTTTTGTATCCTTCTTGCTCTGGATAACTATGGGGCTAATCCACTCTACTTCTTCGATTTGAAAAATAAGTCCTACCGCAAGCATTTTGTCTACTTCCTTCTTGACCTTCTCTTTTATTTTAGGATTAAGGCGGTATGGTTTGTGCTTCATGGGTTTTGAGTTGGGTTTCAACTCGATTTTCATTTCTCCCATGGCTCCTTTTATACCTTTCAGTTCTGAGAACGTTTTCGAGAACACATACTCATACTCCCGCAACAGGTTGTGTACTTCATTCATAGTTTGCTCATCCTAGTAATCTCCTATGGAAGCTATCTTAGGATGCTCTGTACTTCCTATATTATCTTTTCGCAAATTTAGTGGATGGTTATAGTAGCTACATCTGTGACTAGGTATAGTATCCTGAATCTCTCTATTGCCTTCCATTTCTTTAATAGTTAAGTTTCTAAGCTCTTTTAAGTCATCGAGTTTTTCTAGGTCTTTATCAACTTTATAACAAGCTACAATTATCTTATCAGATTCAAGACTCAGACTAGACTGAAGCAATTGAACATGGTTAGCACATACTACTAGACTTGATCTCTTTTTGCAAATGTCAGTAAAAAGAATTTCTCTGATTCTTTGAAGGACCGTGTTAAGCTCAGGGTACTTACTTGTAAAGGAGAAGTCCTTGCAAAATTGGTCCTGTAAGGTTTTCCAACAATTTGTTTGTCTTCTGGTCTCTTCATGTATGTACCAAGCTTTTGAGATTGGACCTAGTGAATTGAGAAATACCTGAACCCATAGGTGAGAGGGCACTTTTGCAACTTGACATTGCTTTAAACAATGCTGAATATGCACTTTAGAGTCTGACCGTCCGTTGAACAGTTGTGCATCTTGAAAACCTATATTCATCTCTTCTTTCATTTGATCCCTAATTTTGAATCGACATTGGTTGGCTTGCTTTGCGTCTTCCCACTCCATAATCAAGGCTTTATGAGTGGCCCACCATCTAGTGGGGGTATCCTGCAAGGCTAAGTCAAGAACAAAGATCCTTTGATCCGTCGCTATTTTCTCTTCCATGCTAGAAAGAAAATTGTGTACCTATGAGGTACCATCATATGTTGGGTATTCTCTGATCTTGGTTCCAATCCATCTCGTTTCTCTGACAGTTGCACATCGTCTTGAGAATCGTTCATATGAGCCTCACTGTCAACTGTCAAATGCTAATTCTGAATCCTCGTCAACATATTGTATGCTTCTCCAACTTACCAATCCATATGCAATGGGATTTATGTAATTTGGTCTCGTTCTTGTTATTATGGTTTATAATTGGTCAAGAGCATCTGATTCCATATTGTTGTCCACTAGTTTAGTGTATCTAGGCCCTAAATACGGATCTAAGGGATGAACTACTTTTATCCCATCTGCTTCAAACGTCATGGTGTCCCTCTTTAGATAAATAATATCATAGTTGTCGTATGCCCAATCAATTCTGAGTAGAGCAGGGTAGGGATCCTTATCTCCCATGATTTCAATTACCTCAAAATCGGTTGTGGTTTTAACTCCCCGCAACATCGATTTCCACATTTTCTAGCCTTCCTACTAGGAAAATGCAGTATTGGTTTTCCATTCTCAACTGGATAGGGGAATACACTAACTGAGGTTTTCCCAAAGCTTCCCAGGTCTTTTTGGGTAGGATGTTTACATCAGATCCCAAATCTAGCATGACATCTTTGATCTCAAAATCATCTAGCTGAGATTCTAACCTAAATTCTTTTCCCATTCCCACCTTTCTTCTTTGTATTCTCTGGGTATTCTTCTCAATGAGGTTGGTCCTTACTATGGCTTCTGGGGTTCCCTCATTTCCCAATATTAGGTACATGGTGTTGCACAACTTCTTCGTAATTTGGTCATCCCACAGGATATCAAAGAACAATTGAAACCAGAGATTGATTACGCTTTGAGACTGTTCAGGGTGTCTCTTTGGAATTACAGAGTTTCTAGGTGTCGGTGGTGAGGTAGGGGCTTGCGCAATTTTAGGTTGAAAGGTGACTTTAGGGGAATTATACATTATTCCTGGATTAGGGATACTCTTAAATATTTCTATTGCATCTTTGAAGAACAACTTTTTTTTCAAAGGGTCATACCTGTCATCCTTGGGAGTTGCTTTCTGAATCTTGGGTTGACTGTCTGCATCTGCCCCAATTTTTTCTGCTCTGCGAGTAATGATGTTGATCTTAGGTAGTTGTCCCTCATTTCCCTTTTTCAATTCCGAGCTTATGAAGTTAGCTCCTCGTTGATGAACCCAATCTTCCCATTTCATGATTAGTTTCAGGAAGTCTTTAGTTGTGTGCCCATTAGTTCTGCAGTGATAGCACCATGGCTATCTTGGGTGAGGGAAGTCTCTAGACAAGTGACCTTGTTTGTTGCAATTGTAACATCTGCTTAGCCCTCTTCCTCCATTTCTTCCTCCTCTGAATCCACCTCCAACTCCACTTCTTTGGCCTCTTCCAGGTCCTTGGGGGGTTTCGTTTATTCTGAATGTTGTCCGATCTAATTTGTCAGCAAGCACATCTAGCGCTCTACATCGATTTGTAGCATGTGTCATAGATGCGTAGAACTTGCAAATGTATTGTATTGGGCATAGTCGTGTACTTCTGCATGATAGGACATTGCCTCAGTGCATGCCCATGTGTTCGACAAATGTCACAATACTCAACTGGCTGAGATGTTTGAGTGTTTGGAAAGGTATGGTATAGCCCTAGTGCGTGGAATGGTGGAGTCACAGATACTTGCGCAACTCCTCTCGTTGGTCCTAAAGAGGGTCCCATCAAATTGTGAGTAGGTCCCATTTCCCTCACACGCAAACATTAATTTGCTAGATGCCCTTCTGTGTAGCATCTTGTGCACCAAACCTGAGGTCGTCCTGGTCTTGGTATGGTTAATTCTTTAATATTCTCAGTTAGTGTCGATATTTCTCCCTGGATTTGTGACAAATTTGCATCCACTGGAGGCTTGGTCACCCTCAAACTCCCTAGATAACCTGCCATAACTTCGATCTTCATCGACTGTTACAAGGAGTCTGTTAAGGTGGCTATCCATTGCTGTGTTAAAGGAATTCTCGTCAGAGGTAGTAATCCTTGGATGTACCATTCCCTCTGGTGATCTTCATGAATTGGATGTGCTAACCTTGCAATAACATCTTTAAAATTATGACTGTCCTCCCAGGCAGATTCTCCTTCCATTTGTTAAATCTTTTGTAACTCAGAGAGAGCTTGTTGCTCTGACTGAGGTAGTTTGAATTCGACGATGAACTTCAAACGAACTTGGGCAAGGGTGGATGCTTGTCCTTGCACCCCTGGTTCAATAGCCTTCATGTACCATTTGAGGGCACGACCCATCAAGGTAGTCTGAAACTCTACTTACTTGTTTGCATCGAGAGTCCCTCTAGATATCGAGATGGCTTCACATAAAAACCAATGTTGCTCTACATCCTCGTCCCCTTTACCCCATAACTCTGGGTATCGGGTAATCGAGCCTCCCATATTTTTAGCCATTCTGGGTCTTACTGCTCCTATTAAAATAAAACCTAACGGTCTTGGTTGCACTATGCCAGGGGATCCCAATATCCTCCCAACGTTTGCACTTACAGACTACGACTAACTAACTGGATGTGATGGAATAGAAATAGAATAAGTATGTGGTATAGATCTTACCACAACTATAGAGGACAATTGGGGAACAAGTGATTCAAGGTTGGTTTCACTGACTTTTGGGTGAGTTTCTTTGATTTGGGGGGTCTCGTTTTCTTCCTTTGGAGCAACCTTCTTGGCCCGATTCCCGATGTTTCCTGATATCAAGGATGAATCTTCTTGGTATTCTGCACGATCCAGACCTGCTTCATCTTCCCTTGCTTCTGCACACTCCTCTTCTCGTCCACTCACCTGGGGACTCCTTTCTCTCTACTGTAATCTTAGACTTGCCAGTCTTTCTTGTCTTCTTAACTTCTTTAACTCTTCCTTCTTTCTTTCATCCGTTCCTCTTGATCCAATTTCTTTCCGCAACACCTTGAACTATTTTGTTGCTTTCTTTACCTTTTTGTGCCACCACTTATCAACTATGGTGACTATCCTCAAGGATCGCTCATTTCTTGCATTATTTTCTTGATCTTCCCCCATCTGTCAAAGAACCCTTTCCCCTTCTTAGGTCATGATCAAACCCCAAAATCAGCCTACCCCAAGCGTAGGTGTTTAGGTTTCCATCTCAGTCGAGGGAATAGTTATCATCCCCTGCTCCATCAATAATGCTTTGATCCACAGGGGAATTTCCCTCAACAGTCTCCCGCGCACACCTTTCTTGAAAATTTCTTCTGCCCATGAAAAAGATTGATGATTCTCAGCTGGGAATTCAATGATATATCCTTCCAGAGTCGTGTTAATCCAGAAATCGACTGCTCGCGTAATCTGGTGATCCAACCCATGAAGTGCTGCAATATTCTCTGTGTCCCAAGTACAGGTCTTCTTGATGTATTCTTTGAATTCTGGAGCTTCTTGTAGCCGATCTATCCAATGGAATAGTTCTTCCAAGAATTTTACCCAGAATATCTCATACCGGTCACTCGATCTTTCTAAGTAAAAGATAGAATCTCTTGTAGCATTCATGCTTTTACCTCGCAACTCCGCTTCCTTCCATGTAAAGGAATCACAATTTCATTCCCACCATTGATGAATATCATATCTATAGATCTGCAGAAGCATTCTCCTTACAGGTTCCCTTTTGAAACACAGGTCCCAGAAACTAAACCATTTTGTAGGCGCAAAAGTGATTAGACCAAGGTTGTTCTCAAGTTACTAACAAAAGTTACTGATGTAGTCTAGTGTGTTGTCATTTTCATCTTCCCGGGAGGGAATAAATCTCACCCGAAGCGCAATCGAGACGAATAGGATAGGTAAGGCTAAGGAGAATACTTAGACAGATCTCCAAAACATCAAGGTTCATATCGTACTTGTGCAAGATAGCTTAAACCTATTGCAGTCTTGAACATTTCCTAACCGAGAATGGAGAAAAAAGAGTTGCGATGGAATTCATAAGAAAGCTATAACCATTTAATCATATCAGAAATAAAGATAACATAAAATTCAATATATTCAGAAGACTAAGTACACAAGATATCTTCAAGAAAATTTGGGTCTCCCACTGTATTATCATATAATATGTTTCTCCTCAAAATACAAGATCAGACTGAGTTACAGATACAATTGGTCATGCCAAAGATAATTGCAAGTGCTTCTGTACTACTGTGAGACAAGGCTATCTCAGTCCCTTTCTCTTCCCAACACTACAATACTACACGACTCTATTACATTATCAGTCTGGTTTCTAACCCAAAACTCGAGACTTAGCTAATAACAACATGATCGATAACAACAATGACTCTAGCAACAACAACAACCCTAGAAAACCCCAACAATGTTTTACAATCATATTGATCCCTTATATGTATAATTTGATCCAGGCTTGCTAGTTGAGAACCCGAGAGTTATTTCTTCTTCTTGATTCAGTTGCAACCTCTTTCTCCCAAAATTGGTGTTGTGTTGTCCTTCCAACTGTTTCTTGTTGCACATTCCTTTTCCTCTGCTTTCTGTTCCTTCCTTTGGTCGGCTGTCTGATTCCAAAATAGCTTGCGCAACTTCTGTTTATCAAAACGAAGGGCCCAACAAAAGTTGCTACAGGAAATTAGTTTGCAGTGCTTAACAACAACGCTATGAACTTTCCTGTAGGTGTCGATTTGCTTCAAAAAGGCTTAAAATGATGCAAGAAATGTGCCAACCTGCCAAAATACTCTGTTGGACTATGCTAAAGCTTCCTTCAACCTCTGAGCAATGAAAAATGTCTTCCAAAACAACAAGTAAGCAATCATAAGACAAAAAATATTTCTTAGGGTTTTGCTGCAAGTAAGTTTGCAGTATTGTAGAGGCTAAGATGTAACTTGAAGCTAGAATCTTGGATGAAATGATGATGACAAGGATGAATGAAGTCTGAATAGCCATATTTCAAAGCAGTTGTGCAAAATAGAGAGTTGGTAGCACTAGTTCGATTTGCAACATATAAAATCATGTAGCAAAATAGATCTCTTGATGACTAAAATGGTTTTAAAATGATGGAATTTTGAATATCAAGTAACGGTAGCTAGCATATGACTTTTACCCCTTGCTACATAAATTTGAACCGTCAACCTTCAAGCGTTTAACTTGGCACGAACCATTGTAGAAGAGTTTGCAACGCATCTGATTTATGACTTGACAAGATGCTTTAGGTGGTTGGATGAATGTCTAAAACCCTTTGGACACTTGTTGGATGACAACATTTGATGGTGACCTTTAATAACCCTCTTGTGCTAATAATGACAACCGCCATCATGACGCCAAGGCTAGGAAAATGTATTTTTATCATCTTTAGACCCAAGGTTAAAATCAATACCTTGATTTATTAACATGAAACATGACTCAAAAACCTTTTACAACATGTACATCCTATGTGTTAACAAACCATTTATTTTTTTCTTCTAATTATTCTGTGCATTTATTGAGTTTTTCATATTCCTTCAACTCATTCATTTCTTTTATTAGATCAACAACTTCAGTCTTCAATCTTTTGATGTTTTCTTCTTTGTATTCCAGCCAAGTCATTTGTTCTTTCTCTTCACGGTTGTTAGATTGATCTAACTATTGTAGTAGCAACATATATTTCTTTTGAAGTTTCTCGAACTCTTCTAAAGTGCACATAATTGTGTATTCAAGCTGGTCAAGAACATCCTTAGTAACTTCAATATATAGAACATTTCCTAGTTCCATACTAATCACTTCAAATGTAGCTACAATATCAGCCTTAAAATATAATAGTTTTTCTTTAGTGAATACTGAGGTATTCATCAATTCCTTGATGTAGTAGTCTTATTTGTTGATGATTGGGGTTTGCATCAATTCTTTGATGGAATTGTCCTCTTCTATGTTTTGTTCTTCAATCTGATTGGAATTCTCTTTTTCTACGTCTTGTTCTTTATTATGATACAGATTCTCCCTTTCTATGTATTGTCCTTTATTTTGATAAGAATTCTCTAACTGGAGCCATAGTACTTTAGCAGAGGTGCAGTGTCCCATATTTTCTTTGACTTGGTCTGAAAATCCATTATGGATTATCTTTAATGTTATTGAATTATTTTTCTTTTCTTCTTTTTCCAATTTGGCTTTGTTTTTTGAAGTAGTTAAATACCAAGGCTTACATACTACTGAATCCCAAACACCAGATCCTCTTGACTTCAGATACCTTTTCATTCTTTCCCTCCATGAAGAGTAGTTTGTTCCATCAAATAAGGAAGCTTAATTTGTGGAGAGATCCACTTGTCCACCCATTTGTGTGTTTAGGAGCATCTTACTTACAATGATTACACTGTTTTGCTTGAA
>SNQJ01S0009810.1:222978-274619 GCA_010110895.2 Picea sitchensis
ATTCTTCTATATTCTAACAAAAGTAAAGGGGGTTGGCCTCCTTACTTTGTGGTTTACCCTAAATTTATGTGGACAAACACTTTTTAGGAGTTTTGTATAAATAAGGATCATTTTCATTTCATTTTAACATAACTCTCTCACTTGGAGAAGAGATACTTGGCTGAAATTTGCACCTCTCTTGGGAAATATCATTCTCTCTCTCTCTCCTATGCTATGTTTTATTATTGTCTTGTGGAGTAAAGTGGTGTAGTAGCTCTTGGAGGTCTTTTATCTTGCTACGGTGATGAAAGTTCTTGGTAACTAGGGTTTTGTCTTGCATGCTCTTGGAATTGGTAAGGAAAATATGCATTATGTTAGTTCTTCTTTCTTGTTCCATGGTTGTTATTGACTATATCCTTGGGGGAATATAAGGAAATATACCCTCCACCAAGTTTTATCATTGTGTTTGGTTGAAAAGGCTATTACAAAGGTTGTTAGGAGGAGTAAAAGGGCTTACACCCTCCTAGGTTTTACCTTGTTAAGGTTACTTTCTCAAGGGAGTAAAAGCGATTACACCCCTTGAGAAATAGTAGGCCTAACCTAATACACGAAGACTCCAGAACCCATTTGGAAAGGCACTAATAATTTATTGCATTGGAGAAATAAATTACTTGGATTGGAAACATGATTTTGAGAGATATTGATCTTGTTCGAGTTGGAATCTTTTCTTGGTGTCTTAAGCTTGCTAAAGCAACCAAGGCATCTTGATTGGTCTAGTATTTCTTGAGTTGTAATCAATCAAACTCTACAACCATTAGGGATGCAGTAAAACATACCTTATCTCTGAATTTAACTTGCACTTCAACCGTGGAAATTTGCTTGTAAGCGACTATTATCATTCTATTGCTTATTGGTTAGATTTTTGTCAGATTGCCTGCTAATTTTTGTGGTTGAAACTTACTACTGTAGCAAATATTTTCTACAACCACTTGGATATTACAATTATTCTCTGAAAACACTATCTAACAACCCACTTTCACCATCAAAATTTGTGCTTGAACATTGGAAATTTATCTATTGGTTTATTGCTTCATTGTCCAATAATTATTTGACAATTTTGATGGTTATTTATGCAGTAATTAATTGATTTCTTTGTTGATATATATATTTGTTTACTTTTGTAATTTAGGACATCAAGCTTCACTTGATTTTCCATTGGCATATTGTGCTTGTACACTTGTCTTTTCACTTGTCTCGAGCATGTACAAATATCTTCTGCATGTACTCAAGCATTTGGCAACCATTAACCATCATTGAGACTTGTTTCCAAGCCATATTCCACTTCCTAACTTGACCTATATGAAAATCATCTTTCGTTACTCTAGTTTCCATCTCATTTCACCCTAGGGTCACCCAAGATACCCCCCTTTTGTAGGATTTTTCCTTCACTAAAGCAAGGGGAGTACTTACCTAAGGTGATAGTGGGTAGGTATTCCCATAGTTCTTGCCATCTTGTGGATTGGGTTGACCTTTGACCAACCTACAATTTGTGTTATAACACTCTTGAAGATGACATTAATCCATATAGCTCGGTGATAGCTTTCCAACAATGTAAAAATTGCCTCAAACAAAGCTCGTATGTAAAAGTTATGGATGGTCAAAGTTTGGGTCAAACCAAGGCAAAAAGTCAATGTAACCATGGTCAAAGGTGACACATGGCACAACCATACAATCGTATTGTTCTAGCGTGGAAACACCATGGAGCTCCATGTGGCACGTCGTACGTCGATTGGGTAGGTGATGTGGCATACCATACATATAGGTGGACCAATCGTGTGTCGACACATGGCGAAGATAGACCAATGAGAGGCTGCCACATGGAAGCCTCCCATTGGCCATTAATGGGTAATTTTGTTTAAAATTAGTTGGACCTTGGAGGACCGAACCCGGGTCTCCCGTACCACAACTAACAAACTCACCATTCCACCATACATTTAGTTCTTACCCATACATGGACACGCATATATTTAATGTTGTTTTGGTGGTTAATTGGTCGGAAAAAGGGTTGAGGGCAAGCCCTCAACCCATATTCTATGGGATTGCAATGTAACTCTGATCGTTAAGTTCAAGGGGGATAAACCATATATATAACTAATATACTATATGTATATTATAAGTTACAACCAAAAGTGTCGTTGGGGGAAGGTCCGTGAGTTTGAACCCGTGACCTCTTCCCCTATAACCCAAAGTTTTAACCACTAGACCATAAGTTACAGTTTGTTATAACAAATCAATAACTTTATAATTAATTCAATGCCCATGTAAGCGCCAAGGTCGGGCCACGGTTTGGTCGACCTAGCCTATTTAATGGCACGAAAAACCAATTCCCTAGACATCAATTGCAGAGTACAGTGTCTAAAAGTTCGTGGCCGAGGTTAATTAGACTTAAAGGTTGCACTGTAATGCGTGCCACATGGTTCCGACATGGAATTGTATGAACTTTATACTCATTTTTATCGAAATTTTGCAAGGAATTTGATGGCATACTCTGTTTCTGAGTTTGAGCAACATGTAAAAAGGTCATTGTAAAACACAAGCATTTGAGCATTAATAAAGAGGTGTCTATTGGAAGCAAACCTGGAGATGTAGCCCAAATTGAGTGAACTCTGTTATCAAACTTGTGTATGTAGTGATCCACAGAATCAAAATATGCTCAAAAAAGAAAGTGCTCATAATTGCTTCAAAATGGACATGTGCGTAGGCCTCGTCCTCACAATCCCAACGCAACTTAAATGAGTTCAAATGGACGTTGTATGAGTGAGATATTGTGTTCTGTCCACTTTGCGAAACACACAAAATTTTGTTGACTGTACAGTCCGTACAATGCTGACATGGCATGTTCGTATTGCTGACGTGGTAGCTGATTGTAATGACACGTGGCAGGGTGACGTGGATTTTTGACTGGGTAGAGGTTTGACTTAGCATGGTCGTACTGCTGATGTGGAAACTGATCATATTGACACGTGACAGAAGGTCGTACTACTGACGTGCCAACTGATTGTACTGATACATGGCAGAAGGCTGTATTGACACGTGGTAGTTTATGACATGGCATAGGTTGACGTGGCATGGCACCATATAGGACACATGTCATATGCTGAGTTATCAGATGGTGACATGACAGAGGATGTGGACCATTGTTATGGTGCCACATGGCCCAGACATGGGCTGCCATGTGGCACCCCCTCCAAGGCATAAAAGGTTGGTTTATTATTCGCGGGGGTTGAACCCGTGACCTCCGGGGACAGGTGGCAGAGTCTTTGCAGGGGCCGTGCTACCAACCCATCCACACGATGGTTCTTAGCCATATGGCGTAAAAAATATATATAATTTTCTTTATAGTTTAAGTTTGGCGGGGTCTGGGCTGGGGCTAAGCCCCAACCCTTGGCTATGACCCATACACATATGACCATACACCATGCCAACCACTAACTTGCACGTGGGGGTTACAACCAAATGGCTAGATCACCACTTGTCAACAGATCCGACGGTCCTCCGACCACGCACCCCAGACACTTGTCAACACCACATTCATTTTTGCAACGGGTCCCGATTTAGGCACTCGGTTGTGGCCATATGGAACCCATGCGACCAACACCTCCTCCCTTGGGGGCGCTAATCGCACTAACGGTGCAACATAATTCCCATTTTTTCGAAATGCACCTGTGTTGGGTTTAGGCACAGGAAATGCCAAGAAGCCAGGTTTAGTCAGCCTGGGTGTGTTTTAGCGAGCAGAGACAACAAAGAATTGAGAGAAACTTCTAGGGATTGATTCCAACTCAGTTTTTGGCCAAATCAGGTGCATGAAGAGCTCAACTAGGGGTTTTTTGATGTTCTGGAGCCATTGAAGCCATCCATTTCTCATTATGAGCATTGTAAAGAACTTATTTTTACACTTTGAGCATTAATGAAAAAGATCCATTGGAAGCTGGACCAAGAGATGTAGCCCAAGAGAGGGTTGACCTCCTTTATCATTTTGTTGTGTTAATGTGTGTATTTTGATGGCTGTTTATGAATGTTTATGCTGCTCATGATTAAGTAAAAAACTCATTAACCTTTCTATGTTTGTAACTTGATCCTATTACCCAAGCACATACCATTTCACTTGCAATTTTAAAAAGATTCAAGCCTTTACATTTTTAGATCAAGTTGGTATAAGAGCATAGGTTTTTGAAGGTTTGATTATTTGAAAGTGTTTGTTTTCTGATGCTTACAAGGTTAAATATCACAAGAGGATAAGGTCAACTTGTAGAGCCAAGTTCTCAATTGTCAAGAAGGAGAACTACACAATCACCTCATGCTTCAAGGAGATATTCACCAAGTATGGCTCATGAGGAGAGTCATGAAACTCTTCCTTCAGAGGATGAAAATTTTAGAAAATATTTCTATGACATGAAAGAGATGGTGAAAGTTTTATTTGAAGAAAGAAATGCACGATTGCAAGGTGAAATCTCAAACCCTCCAAAGGGTAATGGAGATAGTGGTGATAAAACTCCAAATGGAAATGGAGGGAATGATGATTCTCCACATCCTTCACCTCCATCTTCCACCTCTTCTACCCTTTCACAACCACCTCCAAATTCTCCAAAAGAACATGGTAAAACTTCTCTACAAACTCCTTTACTTAAGCTTGATTTTAAGTTTGAATTGCCTATGTACAATGGAGAGGTAAATGTTGAGAAATTGGATAACTGGATTCGTCAGATTGAAGTGTATTGTAGGATACAAAGGATCAAAGATGTTGAAACTAAGATTCAACTTGATTCTTTAAGATTGGACAATGCAACACTCATTTGGTGGGAAGCCAAAACTCAAGAGGACATGAAGAAACATGGTAAAGTTTTATCCTCTTGGAATGATTTTATTGTTGCACTTAAAAGACAATTTTATCCATTAGCATACATGCAAAAAACTATTATGGATTGGAAAAACTTTAGACAAGTTAAAGGGCAAAGTGTTCAAAGCTACACTCAAGAATTTAGAAGAAGAGCTTTTATTTTGGGTATAGATTTGTCTTCTCAAGAAACTTTACTCAAATATATTGGAGGATTGCATAACTACTTGAGGCACACAATACTTATGTTTAACCCTACAAGTCTAGATGAAGTTTGTGTACAAGAAACGCATTTGGAAGCAAGAGGGAGGAATGAACCTCAAGAGGGAAGCAAGAAACCTTTTGTTCACGGAGACAAAGGAAAGAAGAAGTTCAAGGGAAATGGAAGAAAAAATGCTTCAGTCAAGAAAGAGGGAGAGAAACTCACATGGAAACACTGTTCAAAAGATGGCCATGATGAAGACCATTGTTGGAAACTTCATCCTGAAAAGAAACCCAAAAAGTTCAGCCATAAGGGGAAACCAACGACTACTGCAACTGGAAAACATGATATAGGTTCTGATTCAGGTGATGAAACAAAGATTACAACCATGGGTTTTCAAGGTAAGGATTCTATTTCAAGTACTAGTTCTTCAAGTAGTAGTAGCCTCAATGAAACTCAACATGAAAAAGAAAGAATAGAGCTTTTCCACATAAGGGTGATTTCAAAGCATACCAAGATAAATACTCTTTTTGATACTGGATCTCAAGCAAACCTCATATTTGAAGACACTGTCAAGAAACTAAAATTTGAAACTACTCCACATACTAAACCATACCCTCTAGGATGGATATGTGACAATGCCAAATTGCATGTGACAATAAGGTGTAAACTTAGATTTTCCATCACTGCAAATTTTATAGATGTGGTAGAGCTTGATGTTATTCCTTTGGATATCTGTGGTATTGTGTTGGGAAGCCCATACTTATATGATAGGAGAGACATCTTTCATCCTCATGAGAACAAGTATCATTTGTTTAAAAGTGGAGTTGAGTACATTGTTAGAGCATGTACAAAGAAGTTGAATTTTGTTGGTTTTTATTCATATGAGATATGAGAGATATTTGATATATTATTACAATAATGAGTGTTCCATATATAGGGAACATAAGGTGACCATCCATGAAAGGATGCGTCCCTTGAATAATCAATAACTATTTATTATTATCATTTACTTATGCGCCCCTGGAATAATCAATAACTATTTATTATTATCATTTACTTTATTATATACTATATTTAATAATCAATAATAATATATTATTAATTATTATCTTTAGGATAGGTCTTCCTGATGTTGTCCAAACATCAACACTCCCTTCAACTAGGAGACATTTTGCAACATGCCACTATTTTCTTTGAAGTATACAAACTTCACTTTAGACTCATGACACTTGTTTGTGAGTCTTTGGGAGACATCTCTCTCCCACTTGAACCAAGGAGGTTCTTCTCAAGTACTCTCTCCCTCTCTCGACAATTAACTCTCTAATATTATATCACTACTTTGGCTCATATGTAATAGTATATATCTTATGCTTACTATCTCCTAGTCAAATCACTATGACTAGAACAAAGACCACACTAGGATATTTCACCACAAGTACACAATTATGAGTGAATGTCAGCCTGATACCAACTGACACATGGAAAGCACTTCCTTCAAACACCTCTGAACCATATTCATTTTCATGATCAAGGAAGTACTATGACTGGGCCCATTTACCATAAGTGCACTTTTATGATAAATGTATTCTATCTCCCGTCTGTAGTCCAATCTAGTAGAAGTTTCTACTGAATAAAACCTTACCATTCTCTTAGCTAGGAGGTATATTTGCTAGTAGTACACAACTACTATCCAACATCATAGTCACTAGCAGTACACAACCACCATAGTAGAAAAAGATTTGTCACACACAGCACTCCCATGGGACTTCTAGAGGCTACTTCCTTTATAAAAACTAGGGTCAACTCCCATAGTGTGAGACATCAAGTTCAACTCCCCCATTTCTCATGTTCTCCATATGGATGATGGATTATAAGTCCAAATGTACTTATTCCTTCTCTAATAAGTGTCCTCACAAATCAACTCAACCAAGTCACATATGAGTATGATCTGGACTTCTAGAGGACACTCCCTCTAAGAACACTTAGGATCAACTCCCCATAATGTGTGACAACACAGTCAACTCCCTTGACATGTCCCATGTGCTCTCCACAAGGAACGTTAGGTTATAAGCCCAACCACACTTATCCTTCTCGAATAAGTGTCCTCACTTATCCTTCTCTATAGAAAACCTCTACTTATCAACTCAACCCAATTTTTGAGGACACTTATCCGAGAAAGTTTGTCACACATGGCAATCCAATTTGGACTTCTAGAGGCTACTCCCCCTAGAAACACTAGGGTCAAATCCCATAGTGTGTGACGCCATGTCAACTCCCTGACATGTCCTCATTTTCTCTCAACATGGGACGCTAAGCTGAGAAAGCCCAACCACACTTATCCCTTCTGAGGTCATCACGATCAACTCAACTCCAGCCACAGAGTAGTACGATCCGAGAATGTCTCAGAAGTTGCAACATAAACACTCCTCCTAGGAGGCATTCTTCTCACACAAGTCTATTTCACCAAATACTTTGAATCATCTTTGGTTTGGTAAGAACATCAACAACTCGGCCATTCACAAGAGGAAGGTATTGCACCAATACTTCCTTCTTTTGCACCATGTCTAGATGTAATGGTACTTGATCTCAATGTGGTTCAATTTGTCACTAAAACACTAGATTATTAGAGATCTTCACACAACTTTGTCACTATAATGAATAATGGTGGAATCCAATACATGTTCGGATAAATTTGCAAGGAGCTTGCTAAGCCACATTGCTTCATGAACTTTCATAATTAATGCAATGTACTCTGCATCTATGGTACTCAAGGTTGCATAGTTTTGTTTCCTGCTACACTAGAAAACCATGAAGATCCTAAAGTGAAGAAACACTTGAAGGTACCCTTCTTTTCGTCTACACTACACTCCTCGCCTAATCGACACCGGAAAGTATATCTCATCATGTTTCACTGCGGCCTTGCAAGTATCTCAATACATGCTTTACAACTAACCAGTGAGTCTGTCTCGGCTTTAAGGGCTATGCACTCCACCGTGATAGCAATATCTATTTGAAATAACTGACACATCATTAATAATCAATTTTTTTGTACAGGGTCGGATCAATCTTGTCGCAATCGGAAGAAGACACACATAGTTTCTTCATATTTGTCACCATTGGTGTAGCCATGGCTTACAAATATCCAATTTTTTTTTAATATCTCAATTGTGTACTTCCTCTGACTTAGGAAGATCTCATTAGTTCTTTGTCACACCTCTAGTCCTAAGAAGTAGTACATCATACCAAAATCCTTCATCTCAAATTTAGAGGCCAACACATACTTCTGTATCTACTAATGTCTGCATCATGAGGAATAAATTATCAACTTAGAGGACCAGAATTAGGGCCACACCATTAATAGTTGTAGTATAGGTTGGATCAACAATACTTTTGTTGAAACCAAAAATCAAAAGGTGTCCATCAATCCTCACATACCAAGCTCAGAGGTGTCGCTTGAGTCCACATGTAGGCTCAACCTGGCTGTTACCACATGAGACTCTTCATGTATGAAGAAACCACTAGTTGCTCATGTATATTTTTCCTAATCTCCATTGAGAGAAAGGTTATCTCTCACATCCATCTGATGTAGCTTCCAACCCATGGATGTCATGAGGGAAATAATCGTCCTGATAGAAGTGTATATCGAGCATCAGAGAAAATGTATCCTCATAATCTATTCCTTCCAATCTAGAGAGAGAGATTCCTCTAGCAACAAATCTCAAGCTTTTGTGGTCTTTTAATGTTCTATTAATGCTTGATCTTATTGTAGATCCGTTTGGAAGTCAATGCAAACTTCCTCATGTCTTAACAATATCCCACACATCATTCTTCATTGATTGATACTCCTCCATCATGACATCTCTCCTTATTGGATGACTAGTTTCCTCCTCAAGGCTCAAAATGAAATGATGGCCTAGGTTGGTGGTATAACATGAATATTCTAAAGTCTTTCTCTGTGACAGTAACATGAGATATGATGTCCTTCTCGGCCTCACAGAAATGACGAAGTCCATGCAAGTATCTTTTTGACCTACTGCACAATATCTTCGAAACATCAACTGGAGCTATAAGATTAATGGGATAAATTTGATCAATCTCCATGTGAGACCTCTAGATCTCATGAAGGCTAACTCCTCCTCAAAGTTGCACGACTGTCACCTCAACTGCCTCTGTCAGGATGTAGATTTGCATGCCTTCAATTCATTGTACTCCTGCTGCATGTCTTTCTACTTGAAGGTCTAGCTTGATCCTTTTCTCATTGAGTACATGAATGTATACCTGACACCCAAATATCTTAGTTTTCTAACCTCAGTTTCACTCCTAAGAAGACTCCTCGAGAATCATGTTCTCAAAAGTTTTATGAGGACTTTGTTTTGTGAGGCTGGTTGTATCCAGATCACTAGAACCGGCCTTTTGCTATTCGTATGATCTCATGAAGGCAATTCTCCTAGAATCTCGAAGCATCATGTTCAGTACAATGTTCTCCTTGACATCATAAGTGTTGGAAGGTATTGCCCTCCATGTATTCCTCTCTGCATGAGCTAACTGGCTCCCTCTTTCTAAGAGAACCCTGGTCCAAAACGGCCGCTGCCACACCAACCATTCTTTTGTTCCCTATGTCTTTTAAGGATCTCCACTCTAAATGAGAATAAAGACAAGGAGAACCACCATTCTAGCAAAAAATGATGAATGTGGGTAAACAAGAATCACGCCATTTCTTAGTTGCCTGGAATGTAAAGAGAGTAAGGCTCAACACAACAACAATAGTTAGAATAGTCGATTCCATTATCACCCTCTATGGCCACCACTTGTGCCACCTATTTGAAACCTCTTCGATCATAATAACGAGCACACCATCAATTCCATCAAATCCAAATGGGGTTGTATAACATTACTCTTCTTAGGAATATAAACCCTAGCTTGATAAACACGTGAATCCTATATTTCCATCCATAAATTTTATTGAGTCATTCAAGGTGGAGGAGTACATGGACACATGGACGAAGGTGGTACAAATATGCAACTCTTACTGCATCTCATCAAACTAGTTTGTGCAGGGATCAATCTCCAATTCCCTAGCCCATGTTCTTGAATATAAGACACAAGTGCAATATCTTCTTCTGGAGTCCATGGAGCTTTCTTCACCACAACTTTATCACAAGGAGATCTTCCCATTTTCAAATCTTGTTTGTCCAAGCCTTGAGTTCTCTCAAAGAATGTAAGAATTTTTGTATTCTCTCAAAGAAACAGATTAATTTAGTATCTCATCAAATAACATTGCCACAATGACATCCCATCCATGTTTGTATATTTCCAGCTGAAACTCAATCATTTTCTCCCAGAGCTCATTGACATGAAGCTAGATAGATGGATCATCCAAAGTCAACAATTCGAATATTGTGATGGCCATTAAATATGTGTTGCAGAGTTAGCCTAATAATTCGACCATTAAAGACAGCTCAAGCTTCCATTTCTGCGTGCATTAAATGAGCACCGGTGGAGACATAGGAACTTGCAATGGGAGGTCAAACATTTAGGTGTTGTGTGGGTGTGAAAATTTTGTCTTAGTGTCGTATGAGTCCAAAAAAAAAAAAAAAAAAAAAACTTTATGAGGCCCATATCACTGTACACACCCAAACGCTTTCTGGTATGTTTCCCACACATATTGACAAAATCCAGTCAGCAAAGAGGACTTTATGCCACCGCAATGTGGCGTCCTGTGCAAGTTTAGATGGTCCAGGACGGTTGCTTGTCAATGATGGACCATCATATCTACTCATTCGTGTTTCTTGCCTTAAAATCAGAATCAACCTCAAGCCTTCTGCGACCCGTGTCTGCTCACTTCAATTTGCTTTGTTGACTCTTTCGTTTTTATTTATTTATTTATTATTATTTTTTTTTTCTTGCTACCACATTTCAGTCTAGCAAACGATTGCCCATAACAAGACATAATCAACATTAGTTTCAAATCCCATAGGTGGAAACCGTGGATGCACATTACATGAGTATGAACATGGGAAGATGCAAGCTATCTCTCGTTTTCCTGGGCCCTCTGGTGAGGGAGTCAAGCCCAGTCCTGCTCTGATACCATGTTGGTTTTTATTCATATGAGATATGAGATATATGAGATATATTATTACAATAATGAGTGTTCCATATATAGGGAAAATAAGGTGACCATCCATGAAAGGATGAGTCCCTTGAATAATCAATAACTATTTATTATTATCATTTACTTATTATATACTATATTTAATAATCAATAATAATTATATTATTAATTATTATCTTTAGAGAATGTCTTCCCTATGTTGTCCAAACATCAACAAATTTGTCACTTGTAAATGCTGGACAAATGAAGAAATTAGTCAATGCTAGTAAGAATTTTGTCCTCTTGATGATCAAACCCAAAGATAATGTTGAAAAATAAGCTTTCCAATGTTGTGATTCAAAGTTGAAATCTGATTTATATGAGGTTGTTAACCAATATGATGAGATGTTTCAGGAACCAAAGGGATTGCCTCCAAAAAGGGCTATCCAACATGAGATAAAATTGCAACAAGATTGTCCTCTTCAAAACATTGGTATGTACATGATGTTAGTCACGGAGAATTCTGAAATTAAAAAACAAATCCAAGAGTTGCTTGACAAAGGGGTCATCATGCCAAGCACATCGCCATCTGGATCACCAATTTTTTTAGTGGCAAAGAAATATGGTACATGGCGCATGTGTGTAGATTTTAGGGCCTTGAACAAGATTACGGTAAATAATTGTTATCCTCTTCCTAGAATTGATGATTTGCTTGATCAATTGCAAGATGCTAAGTATTTTACTAAATTGTATTTGAGAAGTGGATATCATCAAATTAGGATTGTTGAAGGAGACACTTGGAAGAGAACTTTCAAAACAAAGCAAGGTTTGTTTGAGTGGATGGTAATGCCATTTGGACTTTTCAATGCTCATGCTACATTCATGAGAGTCATGAATGATGTTTTAAGGCCTTTTCTTGATGATTGTGTGATTGTCTACTTGGATGACATTTTGATATTTATCAAATCTCGTGAAGATCATGTTATGCATGTAAAGCAAGTTATGGATGTCTTAAAGAAAGAAAATTTATTTTTGAAGATGTCTAAATGTGAGTTTGGAAAGACCTCACTTGTTTACTTGGGACATATTGTTGGAGGATGAGAACTGAAAATTGATCCTTCCAAGGTCAAAGTCATTTTGGATTGGCCAAAGCCCAACAATGTGACAGAGGTAAGAATCTTTTTGGGAGAAACCCAATATTGGAGAAAGTTTATTGCTAACTTCTCTTCAATTGCAGCTTCATAACATGCAATGACAAGCATCAAGCAAGTTTTCCAATGGGGAGGCAAGCAACAAAAAACATTTGATGCATTGAAGGAAAATATTAGTTCAGCTCTAGTTCTTTCACTTCCAAATTTGAGACAACCATTTGAGATCCAAATAGATGCAAGAAATTATGCAATGGGAGCAATCTTGTTGCAACATGGTAAGCCCATTTGTTTTCATTCTGAAACTTTTAATGGTGTTGTGATTAACTATCGTACTTATGATAAGGAGTTGTATGCATTAGTGCAAAGTGTGAAAAAATGGAAACATTATTTGTTGGGAAAAGAAACTATCATTCACACAGATCATCAACCATTGCAATACTTACAATCACAAATAAAGCTACAACAAGCAAGGCAGTTCAGATGGATGGGTTTTCTACAACAATTCCACTTGGTTATAAGGTATAAAAAATGCATTTATAACAAAGTTGTTGATATGCTTTCTAGGCCTATTGTTAGTTCTTCAGTTATTCTTAAGCATAATTCTATCATGGATGAGATCTATGTTGAACAATATGCTTTAGATGTTGATTTTAAAGAGGTTTATGAAACTTTGTGTCATTCTAACCAAGTTGAGGAGTTGGATTACCATGTGCATGATAAGCTTTTGTATCATCTTGGAAAGCTATGTATTCCACAGGGTGAAAGAGTCAACATCATAAGGGAAGCTCATTCTTCTCTTATTGTTGGCCACTTTTGTGTAGGCAAGACAATGGCTAATTTGCAAAGGTATTGCTATTGGCCTAAAATGAATGAAAGTGTTTCAATATATGTAAGAGGATGTTCTTTATGTGCTACAAGCAAGCCTAGCCATAGAAAGTTGGGTATGTATACTCCACTTCCGGTTCCTTCTCGTCCTTGGGAAATCATTTCCATGGACTTTGTAGGAGGTCTACCTATGTCTAAAAAGGATCACGATTATCTTTATCTTGTGGTTGACCATTTCAGAAAAATGTGTATTTTGATGCCATGTAAGAAGCAGGTTATAGCTGAGCAAATGAGACAAATGTTCTTTCAACATGTTTGGGTACATTTTGGGTTGCCTAAATCCATTATTTCTGATCGAGATTCTCGATTTATTGGGAACTTTTGGTCAAGTTTATGGGCACTCATGGACACCAAATTGAAAAAGAGCACAAATTTTCATCCACAAACCGATGGCCAAATAGAATTGGTTAATAGAAGAATAGTGCATATTCTTCGTGGTTATTGCAACAAACATCCTAAGCTTTGGGATGAGCACATTCATCATGCTTACAACCGAGCTAAGCACTCTTCAACTCAAACATCTCCATTTGAGGCATGTTTTGGTTATTTGCCAAAATCTCCTTTAGATTTTATCTTTGGGAAAGACATTGTTATTTATGGTCAATATGACATTGATAGGGCAAAGAAGTTCATTAAACAAATTCAGTTGGTGCATCAAATGGTACAAGAACAATTGGAAAAGAGCCAATCCAAGTACAAGACAAGACACGACAAGCATCATGTTGATCACAGTTTCCAAGTTGGAGATGAAGTTTGGCTTTACATTAGCAAAGAGAGGCTTAAAGGAGAAGGTAAAAAACTAAAACCAATTAGATATGGACCTTTCAAGATTCTTGAAAAGATTGGTAACAATGCCTTCCATTTGGATTTGCCTCCTTATATGAAAATGTATGTAGTTGTCAATGTTGAGAATTTGAGATTGTATGAGCCTACTTTGATTGATGATCAAGGAGAGCATGTTCAGATTCCTTCTATAGATGATTTCTTGCCATAGTATCTTTCATAACTACATGAAGACACAATCCTTGACAGGAGGATGCGAACTTCAAAACAAGGGAATGTGGAATACTTTCGAGTTGGTCTTAAAGGCACAAATCCAAGCAAGGCCGAGTGGAGTGAGGTTGGAAAGGTGAGGGAACTATACCCTCATCTTCAGATAGATTGAAAGTAGTCTTTTGGAGGTCCAAAAGCTTCCTAATGGGGGGAGGAGTGATCCAAGGGATCAAAATATGCTCAAAAATCAAAGTGCTCGGAATTGCTTCAAAATGGACACGTGCGTAGGCCTCGTCCTCACGATCCCAACACAACTTGAACGGGTTCAAATAGACATAGTATGATGAGATATCATGTTCTGTCCGCTTTTCCAAATAAGTAAAATTTTGCTGACTGTACAGTCCGTACAATGATGACATGGCAACTGACCATACTGAAATGTGGTAGGGTGACGTGGATTGATGATTGGGTAGAGGTGCTGATGTGGCATGCCCGTACTGTTGACGTGGCATCTGACCGTACTGACACGTGGCAGTTGATGACATGGCATAGGTTGACGTGGCATGGCACCGTACAAGACACGTGTCATATGATGAGCTGTTAGATGGTGACATGGTAGAGGATGTGGACCAATGTTATGGTGCCACATGGCCCAAAAATGGGCTACCATGTGGCACCCCCTCCAAGGCACAAAAGGTTGGTTTGTTATTCACAAGGGTCGAACCCGCGACCTCTAAGGATAGGTGGCAGAGTCTTGGCAGGGGCTGGGCTACCAGCCCGCCCACACGATGGTTCTTAACCATATGGCTCAAATAATATCTATAAGTTGCTTTATAGTTTAAGTTTGGCGGTGTTCAGGCTAGGACTAAGCCCCAACCCTTGGTTACTGCCCATACACATATGACCATACACCATACCAACCACTAATTTGCGCGTGGGGGTTACAACCAAACGAATAGATCACCACATTTCAACTAATCCGATGGTCCTCCAACCACGTGCCCTAGATACTTGTCAACACCACATTCAATTTTGCAATGGGTCCCGGTTTAGGCGCTGGGTTGTAGCCATATGTCACCCATGCGACCAACACCTTCGCCCTTGGGGGTGCTAATCATGCTAATGGTGCAACATAATGCCCATTTTTGCGGAATGTGCGTGTGTGCTGGGTTTAGACACGAGAAACACCCAGAAGTTAGGTTTAGTCAATCTGGGTGCATTTTGGCAAGCAGAGACAACAAAGAATTGGGAGAAACTTCCAGAGAGTGATTCCAACTCAGTTTTTGGCCAAACCAGGTGCAGGAAGAGCCCAAATAGGGGTTTTTGGATGTTTTGGAGCCATTGAAGCCATCCATTTCTCATTCAGAGCATGTAAAGCACTGATTTTGACACTTTGAACATTAATGAAAACAGATCCATTGGAAGCTGGACCAGGAGATGTATCCCAAGAGAGGGGTGAACTCCTTTAACATTTTGTTGTGTTAATGTGTGTATTCTGATGGCTGTTTATGACTGTTTATGCTGCTCATGATTAAGTAAAAAACTCATTAATATTTATGTGTTTGTAACTTGATCCTATTACCCAAGCACATACCATTTCACTTGCAATTTTAAAAAGATTCAAGCCTTTACATTTTCAGATCAATATGTGATTTCAATATTTTTGTTCTATTTCCACTCAGTTATTTGTAGGTTGTTTATCATTAAAGTGTATTTGGATAGATAAGTAATTCACATGCATTTTTCAATCAGTCAAATAATCATTTTTATTGTGAAGATCAAGTAGATGTTTATATGAATTGAAGACTAATTAAGCATCTACGTATTTTTTGGATTAAGTTGGTATTAGAGTTAGGTTGACAATTGGTTGCAAGTGGATGCTTACAAGGTCCAAATCCAAGCAAGGAGAAGACAAATTTTCTAGTTACAATCTTGAGATTGGTTCAAGAAGTTTTACTCGTCGAAGAGAAATGACTTCGCCAAGAAAGTTAGGTCCTTACAACTCCGAAGATGTTTTCTTTGAGGCTTTTAATTTAATGAAATCCATGTTGGAAGAAATGTACGAGGGTCGAAATAAGGCCAAGGAGGAAGGTACATCAGAGAAAGTTGAACCATTCAAAGAGGAAGGAGGAGGTGATGAAGGTGGACCTTCAAAACCCTCCTCACCATCATCCTCATCATAATTTTCTTCTGAGGGAAGTAAACTTCCTTCACATAAAAAAGTTCCCTCTAATAAGTTTGATCATAATTTTCCTTTATTAAAATTGGATGTCAAGTTTGAATTTACGACCTATGATGGAGAATTGAATGTCGAAAAATTGGAAACACCGGATCAAGAAAATAAAGGTATATTGGTTCAAAATATCATGGATGACACTGTAAAGATACAATTAGCTGCTCTTCGACTAAGTGGAACAAGCTTGATATGGTGGGAGAGTAAGATGAAAGTTGATCTTGTTTAGATTATACACAAACGACAATTATAGAATGGAAACATCTGAGGCAAGGTAAAGGCTAAAATATTCTAGCATATACACAGGAATCCGAGAAGAAGGAATTATACTTAGGAATTCCATTGTATACTCCGGAAAATATTCTAAAATACATTGGTGGCATGCATTCATATCTTCAACACATTATCTTAATATTTAACTCTACTAATATTGATAAGGTGTCAGTACAAGCTATGCATCTAGAGGCTAGTAAGGGGAAACATGTGATTGAGGATAAGAATCCATACAAGTTTGAGAAGAAACCGAAAGGAAAACATAAGAGTAAGAAGTTATTTGCAGTAAAACAAGTTGAAGAAAGACCTACATGTTCCCACTGTAAGAAAAAGGGACATGAGGAATCACAATGTTGGAAGCTACATCTAGAATTACGACCAAAGAAGTTCAAGGATAAAGGGAAACAAAATACTGCTGCATCAACTCAACATGATATAGGATAAGATTCCAGGGATGAATCTAAGATCATGGAAATAGGAAGAAAATGTATATCTACTACCAATTTTAATTCTTCGGTTCAATCTGCCAAATTGGAAAGTGTCACTGATCAAAAGAAAATAAGCGAGCTTTTCCATGTTAGGGTTATAGTCAACTAACATACAAAAGTAGATACTTTTTTTGTTAGTGGATCTCAAGTTAATTTAATATCTCAACCAATGGTTCAGAAGTCGGGTTTAAATATGATGTCGCATAAAAAACCATATCCATTAAGTTGGGTGTGTGAAGATGCTAAGTTGCAGGTGACGAAACAATGTAAGATCAAATTTTCAATTACAACTAATTTCTTTGACGAGGTTGAGTTAGATGTTGTTCCTCTTGACATTTGCAGCATTGTCTTGGGTAGTCCATATCTATTTGACAGGAAATAAATATTCTATCGTGAAGAAAATAGATATCACCTTTTCAAATATGGGGTTGAATTTATTGTCAGAGCTCATCGAATCAAAACTAATTTTTCTTTAGTGAGCACATGGAAAATGAAGAGACTTGTGAATGCAAGTAAATATTTTGTTCTCGTGATAATAAAACAAAAAGAAGAAGATATATCTGATGCTTTATCATGTTGTGATCCCGGTCATAAACATGAATTGGTTAAAATCATATCTAACTATGATGGGTTATTTCAGGAAACTACAAGGTTTCCTCCTAAGAGGGATGTTGAACATGGAATCTATTTGCAACAAGATGATCCTCTTCCTAACATTGGTATGTATAGATTATCAATACTAGAGAATGCAGAGATAAAGAAGCAAGTTCATGAATTTCTCGATAAAGGAATCACTAGACGAAGCTCCTGTTCGTGTGGTTCTCCTATTGTATTAGTTCCAAAGAAAGATGGCACGTGGAGGATGTGTATTGACTTTTGAGCGATGAATAAGATTATGGTAAATAATCATTATCCTCTTCCCATAATTGGTGATTTATTGGATCAATTAAAGAATGTTGTTTATTTCACTAAGTTGGACTTGAGAAGTGGTTACCATCATATCAGAATTGCAGAAAGTGACATATGGAAAACTTCTTTAAAAAAAAAGCACGGGTTGTTCGAATGGTTGGTTATGCAATGCGCCTGCAACATTCATGATGGTAATGAATGACGTGTTCAGGCCTTACATAGATGATTTTGTTATCATCTACCTATATGATATATTGATATTTAGTTGAACATGGGAAGATCATATAATGCATGTCAAGACAATCTTTGAACTTTAGAATAAGGAGAAGTTGTATTTAAAATTGTCTAAATGTGAGTTTGGAAAAAATTGTCTAGTATATTTGGGTTACATTGTAGGGAATGGCTAGTTAAAGATATATCTTGCAAAGGTAGAAGTCATTGTGAATTGGCCCAAGCCAACTATTGTCATAGAAGTTAGGAGCCTCTTAGGAGTAGTAAAATACTAGAGGAAATTCATTGCTAATTTTTCTTTCATAGCAGCTCATCTGCATGCATTAACAAGTATTTCAAGGGAGAGGAAAGAAACATAAATCCTTCGAGACATTGAAGGAAAAGATAAGCATCACACCAGTTTTGGCTCTGCCAGATCTGCATCAACCATTTGAGATTCAAACCGATGCAAGCAGATATTCCATGGGAACAATCTTGATGCAACAAGGTAAAACTATATCTTATCATTCCAAGAATTTTACTCAGGATGTGATTGACTATCCAACATATGATAAGGAGTTGTATGCGTTGGTAAAAAGTGTGAAGAAATGGAAGCATTACTTTATGGGAAATGAGACAATAATTCATACAAACCATCAACAATTACAATATTTGTAGTCACAGACCAAGCTACAATAGTCACAACATTTCAGGTGGATGGGTTTCTTACAATAATTTCATTTGGTAATCAAGTATAAGAAAGGTATTCATAATAAAGTTGCAGATATGTTGTCAAGACCAATGATTGATGCATCTACAATACTAAGGTATAATCCTTTAGCTCATGAAACTTATACTGAACAATATGCTAAGGATGATGATTTTAAAGTTATATATGAAGCATTAACTCGTGGAAATCAACAATCAGATTATTATATGCATTCCAATTTGTTATATCATCTTGGAAAACTTTGTATACCCAGGGATGAAACGGTAAATGTAATTAGAGAAGCTCATACATCTCTTATTTCTAGTCATTTTGGGGTTGGTAAGACAATAACACAGTTGCAGAGATCTTGTTATTGGCCTCGAATGAATGAGTCAATTTCCAAGTATATAAAAGGGTGTGTTATGTGTGCCACCATCAAGTCTAGCAACTAAAATTTGGTATTATATATGCCACTTCCAATACCTTCTCATCATTGGGAAAGTATATCCATGGATTTTGTAGGGGTTTTTCCAATGTCCAGGGCATGTCACTATTATTTATATGTTGTTGTGGATATATTCAGTAAGATGTGTATCTTAATTCCATGCAAGAAACAAGTCACATATGAACAAACAACACATATGTTCTTTGCTACTGTATGGGTTCATTTTGGGCTGCCTACATCTATTATGTCAGATTGAGACTCTCATTTTTTGGGAAAGTTCTGGTCTCATTTATGGGATCTAATGGACACTAAGCTAAAGAAGAGCACAACTTTTCATCCATAGACAGATGGATAGACAAAGGTGGTACATCTACTTGAAGGATACTGCAACAATCATCCTAATTTATGGGATGAATAGTTTCCTTATGTACAACATGCCTATAATCATGCCATGCATTCTTTTGCTCACAACACTCCTTTTGAAGTATATTTGGGGTACTTGCTTAAATCACCTATATAATTTTCTTTTGGAGAAACAATTAAAGAAGATGGACAAGATGATATAGATAAAGCTAAAAGGCTCATTCAAAATATCCAACACATACATCAAGTAGTACAAGAACAATTGGAGAAGAGCCAAGCCAAGTATAAGGCAAGGCATGACAAACATCGGGTTGATCATGAATTCGAAGTTGGTGATGAAGTATGGTTACATATCAACAAAGATAGAGTGAAGGGTGAAGGTAAAAAACTAAGGTATCTATGACAACATCACCATCCCCTAGTTCATTTTTTCATAATGCATATAACAACATTCCCTCCATGGCTTGGGTATCCCACAAGAAATCATCCATACCAACCTCTATATCATTACCTTCATCCCCAACATGTGAAGAATCAATGTTACTATTGAGGTTTTGAATTGGTGACTCATGACATAGTGAGAATTGAATAGGTGGTTGTTTCAACCATTCTCTGTATGCTTCCTCTCTGAGCTCTTTTCATTTAGCAGTAAACTCACGACTTGACATCATAATGCGGTGCAACGGAAGATGGTGGACAAATAGGTCACTCGTCATTAGAATCCTAATTGTAAAAATATTGAACATTACATTGATAATATTAGTAACACAATGCTTTTAATATGTTCAAACATTATGCCAAACACTTATTAGAAGCATGGACATTGTTTTCCCAATAATAAACATGAAACCAACCCCTTTATAAAACAAATTTTGAATTAAGAAATACTTTTACATTAGTTCCATTGAAAATCCAAAAACACGATTACTCAATCATCTTTTTCTTATTCCCTATGGAGTTGTCTACATAAAAGAGATCAAATTCACGGTGTAATATTGTTGACCCATTTTGGTTACTGGAAGATGGCATGTTAGGATTGGTAGGGTAAAAAATATGTCCATTTTCATAAAACATTTTCTTGCAGTATATTTCTCTCGATAAGAGCTTGCAAAATTTTGGGACCATGAGAATATCTTGAGCATCTGAACTCGATCCCGAATCTTGATCCTGCCAAATTCAATGAACAATTATTAAACTTCACCTACATACATAGCATACATTCAATGAAATAAATGAATTATCAATAAAATATAAATGTACTGTAATCAACGTGAGAGAACTTGAAGGAGTTCCAAATATATGGAATGCGACAACATTGGAATCTAAAGAATTGACCATTTGATATTATAATTTTTTTCTTCTTCTTCTGCATTTGAGCCAAAACTATCATCTTGGGTAGCATAGAACAATCTAACTTCAAAAATAACTTTTATAACTTGACAACACACTTAAAAAATCATTGTTGTTTTCTACAATATCATTGGTTTTTTTTGCCCAACTATACAAGAAAACTCAATCTGACTTTACAAAATATGAAATAGTTACTCGATCCCTGAAAATATCCTCTTCGAACATAGAAAATGTGAATTTGATGCTCTCTCTCTCTCGTATCTATCCCTCTCTCCCCCTCACTCCGTGTCCCCCTCCATCTCTCACTTATTGCATCCCCTTCCCTCTCTCTCCCTCTCTCTCTCCCCCACTGGTGTGCTTTAACATTTAAAGGCGCATCGATGTATATGTATAAAAAAAATGCGCTAGTGTGTTTAATTGAGATAAGCACCAAATACTGACCTTTGTTATTACCTCCACAAACTTTAAATACATATGTTTGTATTTGCATTGTGCAAATTTAACTTTCTTACGATGCATTATTACTTACACACCATCCCATACATTATTAATTACATTTCACACCGGTGTGTTTCGAACTGTATAGTGCACCGACTGAAGCAAGTTAGAAAAATAGTGCGTGCTTACTATCAATACTTTGAAATTTATTACGAAAATAAATCAGTTTGTTATATATACTGCATCGGTGCACTATTCATGACATAGAGCACTGGAAATGTAACTTTTGAAAAAAAACATTGTATGTGTTTATCATCAATGCGTCGAAATACACAACGAAAAAAATGAGCAAGAATTTGAGTTTTTATGTTTATAAAAGAAAACCCCATTCATTTTTTTATTGTTTTCTAAAATTTTAGAGAGGATATTTGTGCAACAGAGATTTATCAATGAAGATTTTCAAGTGGGTGGGTTTTTTTTGAAGAGCCAAATTCGAGGGGGAGTATTGTAGATCACATATAAATCTGCAGAGGAGAAATTTGAAGTATATGATTTCATTCTATTAATCCTATTGATCATTCTCCTATTTGATTCAAATAATTTTCAGTGCATTCCCAAACAAACAAAAAAGGTTTCATAGTTACCTTCAGTATTGGAAACCCTAATTTCCTGATTTCTCTTTTACTTTCTCCTTCTATATTTCACAAGAAGAATTTTTTTTAGGCACAATTTATTTATAGGGTTTGGTTATTTATATATGGGCATTTCTTATCTGTTGCGATGAAACCACTCATTGCATTGGATCCCAAACCGTCCTATTGTTGTCGGGTTTTTTTACAACACCTTCATGGTGATTGACGCGCTCTATACATAGTAAGTGCACCAACACGTATTTGTTTGTAAATAGCACCGCTTTATTTCAATTTGAAATATTATTAAAAAATCATTTTTGACGTCGGAGGTGCACATTTTACCTACATATGCATCGGGGTGCATTGTTTACAAAGCGCTTCATTGAGTTTATAATGGATAAATTATTGTTTTTATATGAAAATCCTCATTTCTTAAATTTGTTTAGTGCTTGATGATGCGTAATAAATAGTACTTAGGAAGACATGTTTTTCTTAATTCATAAAACATCGACATAATACAAAAAAATGTAAAATGTTTTGAATTTCGCAACGACGGTGAACTATCCTCTGACAGTGTCTATATGTATGTGTGACGCACCAATGTGTATAAATATTATTGACACCCCGGTTCGAATTATCTTAATATATGCACCGAGATCTTTTTTTTTAAATAATAATTTTTATGTTTTATTTATTTATTTTATTTTAATTTATTTTAATTTATTGTTTCAAGGATATTTTGAAAATTCCAAGGGACAAACAAGGGGAAAAACGAGACATGTTGGTAGGGATGTCCAAAAAAGTGTAGAAGAAGATGTTTAAAGAAATTGACATAATTTCGTCGGAAGAAGAGCCATCCCAACTACAATGTGCATCAAAGGTATGCAGTCATTTATTTATTTTCTTATGTACATCGAATTTAAGTATCACGTGAAATACTAATTTTCAATTGTTTTGTTGCAAAACATAAAAACAAATAGAATCCATTCATCACATAAGACAGGACGACGAGGAATAAAAGGCTTGATCACAAACTTTGTGAGTATTTACGTTTTCGGTCTTTCTTAAGATTTCATGTTTGTTGCGATCTTTATATTTAAATAATTAATTTACACTTGTCCATGGATGTCTTCTACTAGTGCTAACATATAAAGAGGAGCCAACCCATGAATTGATAAACATTGAGTTAAGTATGGGTTGTGAGTATATGTTGAAGAATGAAAGTTTAATTGAGAAAATTGTAAGTAGTTATGTTATTTAACTTCCCTTGTTTTATAATTATTGAAAAAATAAGAAAACTTTATATTGATTATATTGACTATGCTTTGTCATGTCATATTAAACATGCAGAAAACAAAGTATGGAATGCAGACATTAGAGGAGATTTTGAGAGAGTTTATGAAGCATAGCTTCGAAAGAGTGTGTATTGTTTATGAAAGACTTGGTGCTAAGGTATGGTTTTTTATTTACGCAATCATGCATATTCTAGTATATATAAATGTAGATATACTTATCACAATTTATTTCTATGTTTGTAGGTGGAAGATGAAGGGGAAGAACATAAAAAACAAGTCGATCAAGAAAACATTATGTTAAAAAACAAAAGTACAATATCACCTAGAAATGATGAAGAAATGAGGCACGCATGTAGCTCTAGCAATGTCAACCGTTCAATTGATGAATGGAAATCAATATAATTGAATGCTACTGCAAGTTGTATGTTTTGGAATATTTGTCTCTGAAAATTAGGGAATTTTTTAATGTATTCGATATATTTTCCCAATTGCATGAGTAGATGTTACCAATAAGTGTAACAATTAGAAATTGGTTGCAATTTTATTATTGTATTGGACCTTTATGTTGTCCCTTTTTGTATGACAATGGGTGTCTTATTTATATTAATAAAATGAGTTTCTTATTTCATTGCATTGTCGAATGCTGTAAAATGTTGTGTTCTTGAATAATTAATATGTGGATGATTTACATTGTTACAAATAACAAAGGTTTAATTGGTTGGATAATTCATTAATACAATTATTATATCGAAATGCAATAACATAAATATAAAACAATATGAATATAAAAAAAAGATTTGATTTTGAAATAATTAATTGATTTTTTGTAAAAAACAATGAATTAAAGTATATACATATTAGTGCGTTGTGTTTTTTATAACTCACTATATAATGTGTGCCATAATATAGACATCGATGTGTTTTGAGGTGTGAGGCATCATACACATCGGTATATATTAATTATCATAACGCGTTGGTACATACTATTGAGAAAACACATTGTTCCGTAAACAATATAACGTACAATAATATTTATCGTTTCAAAATTGTATGGGGCTCATGTTTGAAATATAAATTGGGGCACTAAAAATAGTTTTCATACTGATGTGTTATGTTTATTATACGCACCAAGATTCTAAATATTATTTACGCTTTGGTTCCTTTACTATAGTAGTGAACACATCAGGGCTAATTATAACTTAATCGCACCAGGGCTAGCTATAACTTAATCGCACCGGGGTGTACAAATCCTAAAGCACATCAATTTGTCATACAAAAACAATGTGAAACCGATGCATATTATTTATAAGAGCATCGATTCTATGCATATGGCGGAAAAGGACAAACTGGTGCACAATAGTTATAAACGCATTGGGGCATCTTTTTATAATATTAAGATCCAAGGAATTTTTATTATATTAATGTACCAGTGTGTTTTACTATAGTAATGTTCTGGTGCATGTTTTTCAATGCCGCACAAGTGCGTTTTGACAAAAACATCACCGAAAAAAAAAAAAACCTCTGCTACAACCTCCACCAGCCCAAATTTTTTTAGTTATATGGAACATCCGCTAAAACTTATGCAGCCAATAGAGGAGGTTGCAACGAAGTTTTTTTTGAAATTTTTTCCAAATTTTGTAACACTAAAAACCTCCACAAAATCCTCCGCTAGAAGGTGTTCTCCTTGTAGTGTTTTTTCCACTCTATTATTATTATCGTTGTTATTGTTATTATTATTATTATTATTATTATTCTCTCACCAAATACCATGGTTTACCAAAACCATGGGCACCATGGGCTCGTATATTCCTAATGGTAAAAAATAAACAATTACCGTGGTGATTCAGTGAAAGAGGTGGGTGGCGACCGATTTTCACTTAGATCATAAAATATTGCATTTAATCAACACAACTACAAAAGAGCTTAGCATAGATTTACTTAGAAATCCATTTGAAATCTACTTTGGATGTCAATCCATGGTGCTCATTGATGTGGGTTACCCAACTGTAACTAGTTATAGGCACGTTCCTATCAAAGTAAAATAAGTTGACAAAACAATGTACTCCATCATGCAAATTCAAATTGTGTGACAAAAAGATGATGGCATTTTATGGTAGACATCATAAAACTATAAATATCATCATGATAAACATTGTGACCTACAATGCTTCTTAATTTTGGACAAGTTATTTATTGGATAAAATTGTTTTAACTATTAATATAAACATAGAATATACACTTTTGACATTTTATAAAAAAATGGGATTGGTGAGCAACTAGAAATAGCTAGTCCAAAAATATGTTGAGACCGGTATAAAAAATCATCCAAGAATAATTAAATCAAACTTTCCACTTTGGCATACACTAATGCTAATAAAATTCCAAAGGGCATAAAACCATAATGTAATATTAAGTTTATCCTTTTAACATTTACAACAAGAGTCAGAACCATCAATGATCATAATTGAAGTGATGGTTGGGATAAATTCAACATATGGCAGTGGATCATTATGGTCCTTGGGGCTAGGCCCCCATCCATCATTAGCCACTTCAAGATTTGGAATGATTATCCCCCAACCTTCATCACCCTCCTCATGCTCTTAAGGAAGATTTATGTCTTAGATATTACAAGGATAAGTAATGGACTCATCATTCCAATGTTGGGAAGAAGGGGGAATGTGTGGCAATGCATTATCCTTTATTGAATATCCCAACATACTTTGTGATGGACTATTGATCCGAAAAATCCTTATATGCTCAATTAATCTGCAATTCATATAAACATCTACTTGATCTTCTAAATAAAAATGATCGTTTGACTGATTGCAAAATACATGTGAATTACTTATCTATCCAAATACACTTTAATGATAAACAACTTGCAAATAACTTAGTGGAAATAAAATAACAATATTGAAATCACATACACAAGTTTGACAACGGAGTTCACCAATTTGGGTTACGTCTTTGGGTCTGCTTCCAATAGAGACCTCTTTATTAATGCTCAAATGTTTGTGTTCTACAATGACCTTTTTACATGTTGCTCAAACTCAAAAACAGAGTATGCCATCGAATTCCTTGTGAAATTTCGATAAAAATGAGTATAAATTTCATACAATTTTGTATTGGAACCCTGTGGCATGCATTACAGTGCAACCTCCAAGTCTAATTACCCTCGACCACGAACTTCAGACATCGTACTTTACAATTGATGTCTGGCGCATTGGTTTTTCGTGGCATTAAATAGCCTAGGTTGGCCAAATCGTGGCCCAAACTTGACACTTACATGGGAATCGAATTAATTATAAAGTTATTGGTTTGTTATAACAAGATCAACTAATGGTCTAGTGTTTAAAACTTTGGGTTACGGGGGAAGAGGTCACGGGTTCAAACCCGCGGACCTTCCCCCATCAGTGCTTTTGATTGTAACTTATAATATACATATAGTATGTTGGTTATATATATGGTTTATGCCCCATGAACTTTACGATCACGGTTACATTGGAACCCCATAGAATATGGGTCAAGGGTTTGACCCTCGGCCCTTTTCCAGCCTATTAACCACCAAAAAAACCTTTCCAGAGTATGGTTAAGAATTAAATGTATGGTGAAATGGTAAGTTTGTTGGTTGTGGTGCAGGAGACCCGGGTTCGATCCTTCGGGCTCTAACTAATTTTAAACAAACTTACCCATTAATGGACAATGGGAGGTTTCCACATGGCAGTGTCTCATTGGTCTATCTTTGCCACGTGTCAACACATGATTGGTCCACCTGTATGTACGATATTCCACATCACCTACCTAGTCGACGTACGATGTGCCACACAGAGCTCCATGGTGTGGCCATGCCATCATTGTAAGGTCGTATGATTGTGGCACATGTCACCCTTACAGTGGTGACACATGTTTCCTTTGACCCTGTTGACTTTGACTTTTTCGCTAGTTTGACCCGAACTTTTACTATCCATAACTTTTGCATACGAGCTATGTTTGAGGCAATGTTTACGTCGTTGGAAAGATATTTCTGAGCTAGATGCATTAATGTCATTTTCGAGAGAATTTGAGACGATTGAATTTTGAGCATTTTTTAACCTCTCTGGACCTCTATGAGCATTTCGAATCCTCCTGAACCTCTGTGAGTGTTCCAAATCCTTCTGGATCATTCCTCCCCATTGGAATCCTTTTGGACCACCAAAAGTTTTGATTACTCGACAACTAAGTAAGGGTAAAGCTCCCTCACCCTTCTGATCTCCATCCACTTTGATTTACTTGGTTTCACCCCTTTAATACCAACTCAAAGATATTCCACATCACCTCGCTGTGAAGTCCTGATTCTTTCGTCGAGAATAACATCTTCTTGTAGCTCGTCTAAATACTCTGGAGAAAAATCATCAACTTTTGGAAATTGAATACTTTCATCTTCATCCATAATCATAGGAGGCTCATAAGCTTCAAATTTTCAACATTTACCATTGAATACATTTGCATGTAGGTTGGTAGATCTAAACAAAAGGCATTAGTCCCAATCTTTTCTAAGATCTTGAATGGACCATATCGGATTGGCCTTCTATGATATACTGAAATATGCTTCCACTACTCCTCTATTTGGTCTAGTACAGGGGTCTGCAAGGTCTACTTAGCTAGGGACAACAATGTTACTATACAACTTGAAAGCAATGTATGGTATGTTAGATGTGTGTTTCTCGACACTTTTGAGGTAACTCACCATTAAGTACCCTAAATTTTTAAGGAATATTGTCACACAATGAAGGAATAAAAGGGTTGATTTTATTCATGCTTAATGAAAATGTAAATTTCAATTGCCCACTAATTGCATGTTACTCAAAGATAATGTACTTCCAAGTGATAATCGCTTGCCCGATAGTTGCGTAGAGGCAAAGAAAATGCTGAAAATGTTGGGTGTTGAGTACGTATCATACCATGCATTTCCGAATGATTGTATTCTATACATAAACAAATATGCAAACAAATACATATGTCCAGAATGTATGCATGACAGGTACCATAAGTCAAAAAACAAGGGTAAGGCACATGGTCCTCCTCATAAAATATTGAGGCACATGCCTATAATTCCAAGGATTCAAAGGTTCTTTCATTGTAAACAATTAGCCATGTTGTGGGGGTGGTATGCCTCACATAGAAGTGAGCCATGAGTTATGTGAATCCTAACATATTCTATAGCCATTAGTTATGTGAATCCCAACATATTCTATAGCCATGCAACATATAGAGGATACATGGCCCGATAAATTCAAGGATGAAGTATGGGGCCTTTGATTGAGCATAGATATGGACGAAGTTAACTCATATTCCCTCCAAAATACCAACTACTATGTTTGGCATGTGGTAGTGATCAATAACAATACCCCCCCATGGCTTTCCATGAAGAATGAACATCTTATGCTAGCTCTTATAGTCTCGGGTATAAGACAAGTGAAGATAATGGATCTCTACCTCTAACCATTGATCAATGAATTTAATAAATTATGGTAAGGGATAGATGTATATGATGTATCAAGACCCATACTGATGGATAGGTGTTTTACGTTGTATGGAATATGTGCGTACACCATGCATGATTATTCAGGATTAGGAGTTTGATCCGATAAACATGCTCATCGATTCATTTATATTTGTAATTTTATTTGGAATACTTCATTTGGTGCAACTATATTTTTAACACTAACATGCTATGTATACGATAACATCATAGGTCTTGTAACAAAAGGGTATCATGGATGTAAATGTCATGGACCTTCTTTAAAGGCTAGGTGGTCCAATGACCTATGAAAGTTGGTGTATGACTATTCAAGGGTATTCCTCCCAGAAGACTACCCTTATAGAAGAGCTTCATCCACTTTTAATGGTAAACCAGAGAGAACCCGGAGACCTGAAATAATGACATCGACAGATTGGAATATGGCATATGACACAAAGAAGGAGAAGGAAATGACATAATTCTTTGATTAAAATGGGGAACCTATGTTCAATGATCTTGAAATTTTTGACACCTACGTTGAGAAAATTCCCATAAGGATGAAAAGGAAATGTATATTTTATGAGCTTGCATATTGGGAGAATCTTAATGTTGGCCACTTACTAGATCCAATGCATATATTAAAAATGTTTCATATTCTTCATGGAGGCACATATCATGAAATAAAAGTGACAAATTAGCTGTCAGGAGAGATCTTATTGCTTCAAATACTAAAAAGAGACATTGGCCAAGAGACAAAACTAGAGGAGAGGATGGTTCCTATTGGTCTTTTAAAGAAGGCGATGTACCATGGATTTTGACGAAACATGATCTTTCTATGGAGAATGATGTTATATTGGGTGTGAAGGCACCTTCTTTATATGGGTTGACTCAATGACATTGCTTCACTACAGATGAGAATTTGTCGGGGTTGAAATTACATGACCATCTGAACCTTCTAAGGGTATGTATTTTGAATACATGATTCTTATTCTATATTGACATCGATAAAAATATGATATGCACTCACAATTTTATGGAAATTAATGATGTGTGTGTCTATTTTGTAGTGTCATTATCCTTTGCTCATGTATGGTTGTGTGAACCATGACTTTCCCCAGGACTTGTGATGTGCCATATTGAAATTATTTGCATTTGTACATTGGATCACATCAAGGGATATTCATATGACTAACATTCTAGGGTGGTGTCAAGAGATAGCTGAGATTATTTGTATGTTTGAGAAGGAATTGCCCACGAGTTTTATGGACTTGCAAGTCCATCTTATAATTCACCTACCTGATGAGGTTGGATTAGCTTGGGTGCTCTCATTTCATTGGATGTTATTCTTAGAGAGGTACATAAAAAAATTGAAGGGGTTTGTTTGACAAAGGGAAAAACTGAAGGGCTCTATGGAAGAGGGGTACATAGTATATGAGTTGTTCTATTATGCCAGTAAGTACATCAAGAAAATTGATGACTCAAAAGGGGAAGTCATTTGGGATGAACATCAAGATGAGGACAAAAGGGAAGGGGAGCTACTCCAAACAAATGAAAAAGGACACTTGATAAAGAGTAAACCAATTATATTTTGTCAATTTAGTACAGAGATATTATTTACATTAAAGTTGATAATATATATTTCATCCCATGCTATTTGTTTTGAATTCTTTTATACATCAATGGATTTAGAATTTTTGATGCCATCAAAAAATTCATTCTTTAAGTTGATCATATGTATTTGATCTCATGCTATTCGTTTTGAATTTTTGTATACATCAATGAATTTTGAAATGGATGCCATCAATAAATTCATTCTTTACAATGCAGAGGTAACGTGACCATGGGTCGTGTTGTATGAAGAGAAAAGAAGGAAATGGGACAATGACAGTAAAACATTCAAATAGTTGAATGGTAGAAGCATGCCTTATCCATATCATTTAAAATAAAATATGACAAAAATATGTCCCAATAGTTGGGTGGTTGACCAAATACAAAAGAAATATGAGGTGTCCGGTCGTAATGCACGTGGAGAAGATCCGGATGCACTAAAAACAGGGATTGGGTGCAACAAATCTATAATAACCTCTCTGAGTACCATGTTCTATTTATAATATTTCACATTTGAATTCTAACACGTATTATGTTTTTATTAATGCTTTAGTTATTAGACATATGACACCGTCCTTTGTTCACATTTTTACAGGTGCATTTCTTCCCATCTATGTGGGAATATGTACATCTTTTTTTCATTGAGTATGCTGATGAAGGCCACATCACACAATATTATGGAGTGTAGGTCGAGTTCGACCAATCTAGTTGTGCTAGCCACCATGATGAAAACCTAATAGAGGGGAAGTTAGGTTACATTGGAAATATATAAGAGATCGTGCAAGTGGACTTCTCATCATTTCAATGTGTTATTTTTTGTTTCAAGTGGTGGGATACCTTCGATCGGAGAAATGTAAAGGAATATCATGATAGTGGGCTAATATGTATCAACTCTAAAAAAATGTGGGTTGAAAGTAAGGAGCCTTATGTTTTCCCAAAAAATTTCAACCGAGTGTTTTTTTACTCAGATGTGTTGGATGAGGATTGGTGATTCGTACTGAGACACGATTCAAGATCTAAACATCTTTTTGAGAACAATAATGTTACAATGGCAAGCGAGGAAGATAATCACGGTGATGGCAATGAAGACTGATTTGTAAATGATTTGTTTGGACATTTATATTGTGGATGTATCATTTTATTATGGGTATCTATAATGAACATTTATTTTTTTCCCTTCATTTTATAATTATGTTGGATATGAAAAGTTAGCAAACATTTACAACCACTATATTGAAAATACATTAAATAGACGTACAAACATAAGATGTGGTTTTGATATATTTTCATTGTCATATTTATTGTTTATTATATAAAAATTATGTTGTATTGTATTAAAATATGTTTATGTTTTTTTTTGTTTGTTTGTTAATTTGGCCGAACCTGTTGGCATCGGGATTAACCTGTGGCTTGAGAAACCGCGACTCAGGGGCATCTAAGCCGTCAAAATCACCCGGGGATCGCACCCGGCCTGAGCCACACCAACCCTTAACATGGTTGGATTTTTTATCCCACGCAAGTTTGAACCGATGACTTTAACATCAAGGAGTAGCTTAACAACACACTCTAGATGACTTTAACATCACGGAGTGGCTTAACAACACACTCCGTCACCGATTGTCCTACACCTCGGGGACTAAAATATGTTTATGTTAACCTTTGAATTACTAAGAATTAATTGAGATATCACAAAAATGGTGGCGTACAATAGTAAAGATTTATTTTAAATTATATTTTATTTTACAAAAAATGAAGATATTAAAAAATATTCAAACCTCAAAATTTTTATTGTTTGAGAAAATAAAAATTCAAATAAATATATTCTTACTTTGATGGAACTTCTAAGGACAATTCCAACAAAATAACTTCGCGCAACATCTAGAATACTCTTGGTGTTGGCATTGCCAAATTTGATGGGATTCCCCACCTTAACTAGTGCAACTATCATGGCCTTCACCCATTCCACTCCATCCTTTAGTTTTATAATCATATAAACTTATATTAATAATTCGTTTTGCATTATCCTTGAAATAAGTGTCAATGTAGGAAGGTCATGAAAATCCTACAAGAGTATTTTTCTAGAACCTAGTCAAAGTTAAGGAAAAATTTAATGATCAATACTTATCTAAAAGTATAGAAACCTTTGCCAATTTTACTAATTCTTAAAATACTAATTATAAAATGTTGAGTGATATTATTTTTTAATAAAAGATTCATAAAGTTTGTATTAAAGTAAAAAATTGTGAAATCATTTAATCAAAAGTGTATAGATCAAAATGTATTATTATTCTCTATATTTATTATTTTTAATTTAATTGAACAAATTCATATATTATAATAGTTGGATAATATAAATTAATAAAATCTTTGGAAAAATTAAATATTAATAAAATATAATCATTGTGATTTTAGTAAACAATTATATTTTAACTTTGTCTTGTAATATTTGAATAATAAAAATTAAAAAAAAAACAACATTATTATTACATCATCAACAATATTATTAGTGAATAATTATGTTATAATGTTATTATTATAATATAAGAAAAATACATACATATTCAAATTACAATCATTTCACTAATCATATGTAAGTATTTTTGTTTTTAAACATGTTTAATCAACACATTGTATCTTGTTGGACAATAAACAATTCACCTTGAACAACAATTAAACATTATATGGCAGTAATGGTTATAAATTTTTGCAATCACAATCCAAATTAAACACTTTCATAAAAATAAATTTAAACATTATATGACAACTATAAATTTAAATGAGTCATACATATCAAATTTCACTTAAAAACAAAGAAATCATTAACAATGTCGTCATTAACATACTCATATTACATTTTATAAATAAAACAACAACAACCACAACATTATACGAAAAACATAATATACATGAGCAATATACATATGAATATACATGTCAAACATACATCTCAACAAAATATGCAATAAACATGCCATATATAGATCTCGAGTCAAATATAAAGAAATCAATATAAATGACAATTAGTCCCACTACTAGGTCCACCACCAAAGCCAAGTGCATCAATGTCTCTGCTACCAGAGATAGAGCCTCTATCAAGAAAAACTATCTTAGAAACAAATGTCGACAAAAGTGCACTATCAAGTGTCTCTATATCAATATCATGAATATGTGCATGAACAATACGTGATGTGATCATATTGTCCAAAGCATAAAAAAATTGTGACACATGTGGATGAAGAGGAGGAGGAGGGGGATCGGTGGATTATGACACATGTGGACTAGGAGAAAGACAATGATCAGTGGATGGTGACACAAGTGGAGGAGGAGGGGGAGGATCAATAGAATATGATGACACATGTGGAGGAAAAACAAGAGGAGGAGGAGGATCAGACGTGGATATAGGTTCAAACACATGTGGAGGGGAAATAAGAGGAGGAGGATCAAACATGAATGTAGGTTTAGACACATGTGGAGGAGAAGCAAGAGGATCAATAGATGTTGTAGCCGACTAATGTGGAGTAGAATCAGGAGGAAGAGGAGGACCATGTGGTGGAGTAGAGGATGTGGATGGCTCTATTGATGAGCTAAATGTAGTGGGATTATGAGCACCACCCCTCAACATATCGATGAGGTTGATGACACCAAAATTATGACACATCAACATCGTCATGTCATGAGGAAAACACCTCCATATAGTAGAGAGCTCTTCTACCCATAATATGTCTCCAGCGAGTACATGTACCATTCCGTGACTAGTTATGACACAACATAGCTCATTTGCCACCTCTAGCCGGACTCTCATATTTGACCTTTATGGCATGTGGGGTATTTGTAGTATTGGAGGCTGGTCCTATACCTCCTCCATCACCTCATCCTCATGTTGGGGAGGTGCATCCCCAACATATGTGCCAATATCTACAAAACAATTGATCCGGATTATTTTTGGCACAAAATGAGAGCGAAGATATAATAAATAAATGTACATAGATATATCAGATATCCAATAATATAACAGATATTTATCATAGATATAACCATAAACACAAAGATACAGTAATACACAATTTCTATTAATGCCCAAAATGTACAAAATTGTAGAAATATAGAGTGAAAGATTCGCTAGAATGGTGGCATCTTATCACTGAGAAGATATGTGATGGCTACTCACATTCACAAGAAGTTGATCATTACAATGAGGCTCAAAAGGAACTTTTAACATAAATAAAATCCAAAACTCTAACCCCGGAAGATGAAAAACCAACAGTTTTGTGGACCCCATTTTGGGTAGTTTGGTGTATCAACTTCACGGGGGTATAACTTTGGCATACAATCTCCATTTGGGGCGCACAATAGCTCGTTGTAAAGATATTGATGAGGAGATTCATTTTGGGGGATCAATAAAAGTCCTCATCTATAATTGAGGTGAATTATCGTGAAAACACTTTGTTTAGGCCCTCAAAATGGCCCCAGAAGTTTAGGAACCGAAAAAATGCTAAAATTAGTAAATTGCTAGAAGACTATTTTGAGTCAGTTGGAATAGGTGGGTGGTCACCGATATCCACTTGGATCAATATTCCCTCCTTAGGAAGAAATGGTCTCCATTTTTTTGAGTTTCCGGGGGAGAGGGAGAAGCATTTACTGAATCTAAAACTTGGTGAGTTGCTTGCCTTGCTGGAGAAGTTGCACTACTTGGCTTGTGGAAGGATGTTGAGAACCTGATGTTGGAAGGATTGGACCTTTGTAACCAATTTGGATACATGAGATGAATGTGTGTAGAAGGAATCTTTCTTCTTTGCTTCAATCTTGCCAACCTGCTTCTGCTGGATAAAAGGTGCTTGGACTGAGGTTGTAGTGGTTGTAGTGTCCTTCTGTTCACCATTTGAACAGATTGTGAAGATGATGAATTTTGTAGTATGAGATACTACCTTGCGACACTATTTAGGTGGGTCAGTAGTTGGAACTACCTCTGGTATCATGTATAGATGACCCCCCAGAGTAACAATGACACTACGGGGTCGAGACTCATAAATAACATGACGCTTCCACATATATGGTTGGCCTAAAAGAACATCACGAACATCCAACATGGAAACATCACATAATACCTCATCCTTGAAGGGATGGATGTTGTATGACAATCGACACTGCTGGATGAAACAAATATCTCGTCCCTGGCGAAGCCACCTGATGTTGTATGGATGTGGGTTTGGTGTTGTTGATAATCCCACTTGTTTGACAACCTCTGCTGAGATAAGTTTTTTTTGGCTTCCACTATCAACAATGAAATGTAATGAGGTCCCCTTCACCCATATCTGTGAATGAAAGAGGCACTCACCCTCTTTAGGATCTGCTGGTTCTTCTGGTTGAATTGTTGCGGTCGCGACAATAGTAGTGGGGTATGCGTCAATGATCTGTCTTCCCCCATTATTTTCTGAATCGGATTCTGAATCTGGGTTCATATATTTTTCTTTGATCTCAGCCACCAATGACTGTTTTGAGATACATTCATCGGTGTTGTGTTAGGGGATTTTTTGGAAATCACACCACTTTCCAGTGTCCTTCATCTTTCCCTGACCCTTCTTTTCTTGTGGCTTAGACTGGTTTTCTGGAGGTTGCTTGTTAGGGTTGTATTTATCATGCTTTGGTTGTTGTGGATTTGCAGACTCGAACTCCCGTTTGTTTCGATGCCTAAATTTCTGCTCGATTTTGAAAGCATATCGATATGAAACTCCTAGTGATGGGATGTCCAAAAACTCCATTTCAGTTTGGATGTACCTGTGTAGAGCCCCACAGTATTTTAGAACCAAATGCCACTCAGAATATTTGATACCCAACTTGGTGCACAAGGTATGGAAGGTATTGGTGAACTTCGACATTGCTTGGCCCCTCTCTTGATGCAACAGGTCCATATCATGTACTGGTCGTCATAGTTACCAACATGGTAATATTGTTCCTTGACCGCATCCACACAAAAAATCCCAAGTGGGCTCGACCCCATATATTGCAAACTCCTCTGTGGAACTTTGCTCCCAATAAGTTTACCACCGATGTTTGACATGGGGGAGAGCCTTAAGATTGTGAAGGTGATCTTTTCCCTGTAAGAGAAATTGTGAATAGAGAAATAACCTTCTAGTAGATTTAACCATTTTTCCATGGCATCAACATCTATCTGTCCTTCAGATACGAGAATATAAAACTTAAATTGTACCTTGAAAGGGGAGGTGCCTCAAAATTGGCCTCTTGATGAAGACACGTTGGTTGTTATCAACAGGCGTTGAAGTATGTGGGAAAAATTCTCCATCATTTCATCCCTCTTTTGCGTGAGAGCTTGCTCAAGTAACATATTAATAGAATCATCTTCTCTGTCATTTTTATTTTCTTCCACCATGGAGGGTTTCTTGGGCGTGTGAGAGTGATTGTCCTCAAGAGAGACAATCTTGAGACCCAACTTTCTATACTCGGACCTTGTCGGGGACATGCACTGATAAAAACGATTGAGAGCAACCAACTCTAATACCACTGATCTGGATTATTTTCAGCACAAAATGGGAGCGGATATATAATAAATAAATGTACAAAGATATATCAGATATCCAATAATAAAACAGATGTTTATTAGAGATATAACCATAAACACAGAGATACAATAATACACAATTTCTATTAATGAGCGAAATGTACAAAACTGTAGAAATACAGAGTGAAAGACTCGCTAGAATGGTGGCAACTTATCTCTAAGAAGAAATGTGACGACTACTCACATTCAAAAGAATATGATTATTACAATGAGGCTCCAAAGACATTTTTAACATAAAGAAAATCCAAAACCCTAACCCTGGAAGATGAAAAGCCAACAGTTTTGTGGACCCCGTTTTGGGTAGTTTGGTGTATCAAATTCCCGGGGGCGTAACTTTGGCATACGATCTCCGTTTGGGGCGCACGATAGCTCGTTGGAAAGGTATCGACAAGGAGATTCATTTTGGGGGATAAATAATATCCTTTGAATATCATTGGGGTTCCCTATTGCGAAAAAACTTTGTTTAGGCCCTCAAAATGGCCCTATAAGTTTAAGAACCGAAAAACTGCTAAAAATAGTAAATTGCCAGAATACTGTTTTGAGCGTTGGAATAGGTGGGTGGTCACCGATATCCACTTGGATAAAAAATATATACTAATAATAATAGAATTGAAACAAAATTTTATAATAAATTACATGTGCATTAAATAAGACATAAAAATATTCAAATAGATTGATCAAAACATAACAATAATATTATGTCTCTCATCTGGTGTGAATTGGATGTTTGGACATGCTCTCTATTCTATCCCCGCATATGGGTACTCTACAATATTGAGGACATAATCATCCTCACTAGAAAATAAATCAAATACCTCCTTTCCCACTAGATTAATGGGAAACTTCGACTGGCGCTTCTTGGGCACCCCCACATCTGCATACATGCATCAAATATAGACCTAGCAGGAAAGCGGGGTACCGCTGGCCAAGTGGCATGAAATATATCAAAAAATAGTGTATACAAATCAAACGAGAATGGGAAGAATCTCATCCCAGACAAAACAAAGCGATAATGATCTAATGCACGACAAAATTATCTCAAAAAAACATCCTCCCACCTAATCATTCAGGGCTTCTGCAATAAACCATCTACATAATACAACATAGAGCAACTAATACACCACCCATCAGAGCTATACTGTGACACAACGAGAGCATATGACACATGCACCTAACATCCCATCTCTGAATCTAACCTATCCACAATTGACCACCACAAACCTGGAACTCTGAAACCAAAAGAATATGCAGACTGATATATCCCTGCACATATTCCAACTAGGTCTCTCTTGCAACACCGGGTGGTAGCGTAGTGAAATGGGGAAAATACACCCCCCTCCTAGACAACCCAGTGATCAAACAAACATCCTCCTCCGTGGGATTATACCATAGATCGACACCAGCCTTGAACCATTGTCTCACATGATCCAAATGATGGATCAAATGTTGTAACAATGCAGAGTTCCTCCTAAGGGATGTATCCTTCTGATAAAACTTTAGGAGGTCAATATCCATCAAAAGGTCCTTTGTCTTTTGTGAAAGAGTGCGAGGGTACAACTCCCTCTCCCTCTCCCTATCTTCCACTCACGCACAAATGTGTGTGTCTCGACCTGACGTCGCTCCGCCTCATCCTCGTCTTGTCATCATCGCCGTCTCTGATTCACATATAAATATTGTTAGGAATGTATATACATACAAAATAAATTGAAATTAAAAAAAAAATACATATATAAATGATGTGTATTTAAAAAACACCAAAATTAGTTTTTTTTTGCAAAAAAAATATTTAAAAGCAACCGATGCACCTCCAATAGAACATACGCCTTGAGGATAGTGCACTATATCAAAACAACAACACCGCTAAATGGTGTGTCACATAGGAAAATCTACACCGACTCGGTGCTTTTAACCGTGTTAGTTTAATGCTTTTAACAACATTGGTTCATTTCATTAACAAAGATGCACCATAATGCTAAAATTTATAGCGTGAAAATCCACAGATCCCTTTGTTAAACCAAAAGCATCGATGTGCCATGTCTACTGGAGCACTGACATACTGTCTACCAGTGCATTGTCTTACTAACACACCGCTGATGGGCCTTACAAAAGATGAACTGTGCTGTTTATTTTTCAAAACACGTCACGGTGCATACACTCAACATTTACATACCAGTATGTGAAGTTTATTTATGCACCACGACATATTGCAGTGGTGCGCCTAATGAGTCGCATCACTCTAATTGGTTATTAAGAATTCACCTTGGTGTCGTTGTCTTTATGACATCGGTGCGTTTGTTGGACTGATGGGAATCACTAAGCTAAACTTCATTATCGTAGCTGAAACAATGCAATGTGTTACTATTAATGCATCGGTATCGGCGTGATAGTGGAGCACCGACATTTTGTACCTAGGTGCGTTGTAAAGGATAGAGAACCAAGAACGAGGTGTCCAATGAGATGCCCTGCTAAGAAAATTCGAGCAATAAATGTCCTGATGCGTTTCTTTGTATAGTACCAGTGCATTGGATTAAAATGGTTGCACCACTACGTTAAACTGTATAAATATTTAAGTTAGCAGTGTCGTTAGTTAAGTGAAGTGTATCGATGTGTAGTGTTCAACGACACCAGTGTTATTTATTCAGTGAATGTATTTTTTATTATAATGTATGGTGGTGTGTTTGAACATTTACGTGCTAGGCCGTTATGTTGCGGGTATGCCCTAGTGTGTTTGGTTAAACTTGGTGCACTGCTATGTTAAATTTTATATATCGTTGAGTGATCGGTGCAGTTAATTAAGTGACATGCACCAGTGCAGGTAGAATCCCATTGTGCGTCAGTTTCAGGGAATTCTGGAAGATGCACCGCTTTGGTTTTTAATAATTTATTGTGGTGCGCTTGTTTTAACGATACTGGTGCATCTCATATATGAGGCGCATCGAAGGCAGTGCTCACCATGAATTTAACACAATAGGCATCGCTTCGGGGCAAGCCGAACTGTTCAGGCGCACTGCACAAAATTAAAACAAAATTGAAAAAAATGCCAAATTTCAAGATAAATTCTAATTTTGATTGGATGAAATCCAAATAGGAAGGTAATAAATAATCTACCTAGTCTCTTCTGTCCCGAGGAGGCATGGTTGCCCCGTTGAGAAGAAATGAAAATTCATGGTAATTTCCAAAATTTGGAAATGTGTGGAATCCACCAATGGAGCTATCTAAGTCAGTGTAGAGCATATGAAAAAAGGCATCTTAGGAATAAAAGTGAGCATCGGTGTTTGCTTGAGAGTTTGGAAGCACAAGATGCACTACAAAAATGAAAATCAGTTTGGTATTTTTTTTAATTACCCTACTATGGTGCGCTTGACGACAGGTAGATGCACTGGTGCGTAATGTTCAACGACACCAATGCGATTTATTTTGTGTGTGTATTTTTATTATAAAGTATGGCGGTGCATTTGAACATTGACTTGTCGGTGCGTTATGTTTCAGGTACGCCCCAATGCGGCTGGTTAAACTGATTTCACCACTAGGTTAAAATTTATATCTCATCGAGCTAGCAGTGCGGTTAATGAAGTGAAATGTACTGGTGCGGGTAGAAGCCCAATGAGTGCTGGTTTCGGGGCATTCATAAAGACACACCACTTTGTTTTTGTAATAATTTATCGTGGTACACTTGCTTGAGTGAAAGTGGTGCAGACATATATGAGATGCACCAGTGGCGATGCTCACTGTGAATTTAACACAATATGCACCGCTTCGGGGCGACCTGAACCATTCAGACATACCATGAAAAATTGAAAAAAATGCCAAATTTCAACCTAAATTCTAATTTTGATTGGATGAAAATGAAAATAGGAAGGTAATAAATAATTTCCTTGAACTCTTCTTCCCTGAGGAGGCATGGTTGCACTGTTGAGAGGAAATGAAATTTTGTGGTAATTTCCAAAATTTGGAAATGTGTGGAACCCACCAATGGAGCTATCCAAGTCAGTGTAGAGCACCGGAAACATGGTGTCTCAGGAATAAAGGTGAGCATTGATGCTTGCTTGAGAGTTTGGAAGCACATGATGCATTATAACAATGAAAATCAATTTGGTAATTTTTTATTATTTACCCTACCATGGTGCACCTGACGAAAGTTAAACACTCTAGTGTGTAATGTTCAACGACATCGGTGCAATTTATTCGTTGCATATAATTTTATTACAAAGTATGGCAGTTCTACTAAACCATTGAGGCACTGGTGCGTTATTGTTCCTGAACACAACGATGCGTATATACCTTAAAGGCGCATCAAGAAAAAAACCTCTAGTCTCCCACCTCTGCTAACAACCTCCACTATAAACAACTAATGGATAATTTTTTTCAGGGAGGTTTCATAAAAATCTCCACAAGAACGTGTTCTCCTTGTAGTGAAATCCACGGGTATGATTTTTGCAACCCATGGAATTCACCCATGGTTTTCTGTAACCCATGGTATTTGAAAAATAAAACAAATAAAAATAAAATAGTGAAAATACATGACTCCTACGAGGCACCTCCTATATACTATATATACGAGCCTCTCATTGTAAAGGAGGACATCCATTCATGATGTAGTTCTAAATATTTTTCCATTTAATAAAGAGTTAATTTCATGCCATATTATTCTCTTTACTTTATTTTCTCGTTTTTACTTGCTTGTTTTCCATTTCGTTCCTTTCATAATTCGTATGAATGGTATTAGAGTACTTTTCTCTTTGCCATTTCTCAGTGCATGTCCTAGACAAGGTCATGGTATAAAGAGTTGGGTCTTGAGTTAGTTTCACTTGATGATCACTCTATCCAACCCAAGTGACCTCCCATGGTGGAAGAAAAGTGAGACAACAGAGCAAGAGATCCTTTCAAGATGTTGCTTGAGGAATCCCTCACACGACAGAGGTGCGAGATGATGGAAAACTTCAACTAGATCCTTCGACGACTACCGATGGAGGCTGGGGCATCTTCGTCAAACAACCATTTTGTAGGTTCGACGCCCTTCAAGATACAATCCACTTTTGATATCCCCTTATTTGAAGGCTAAATATATGTAGATGCTCTAGATTAATGGTTGAATCTACTAGAAGGTCATTATCCTGTCCATATTTTTTACGACGGTGAAAAGATCAAATTTGCACTCCTTAAATCCATTCCCCATGTCTGAGATTGGTGGGAAGGTTACTGGGATAGGTACAATGCAGATAAATCTATGCCATTTTGGAGAGAACCCACCTGGGCAACCTTTGTGGATTCTATTAAGGAGGAATTCTACCAAGTTGGATACTATGATGACCAATACACAAAATGGACGAATATGCAACATGAGAGAGACTAGACAATGTCAGAGTACACCAACATCTTTCATACCTTGTGCTCAAATATAGGTATCAAATATTTCTAGTGACACTTGGTTTTTAAGTACATCGATGGTCTACACAAGTACTTCCTTAAGGAGATGGATTTCTTGGACATCCCTTCATTGGGATCCACCTATCAATATGATGTCAAAATAGAGCAGAAAGTTTAGCAATGGAATAAGTGGGAGTTCAGGTTTGTAAATATGCCACAATAACAACATGACAAAGGAAACACTAACTCATAGAATGAAGGAAAAGTAAGGAGAGTCAATATCAATAAAATTAGTTGAATTTGTTGGCTAAGAAGGGTGATGGGAAGTCGAAGAAGGACACCGAAAAGTGGTGTGAGTTCATAAAAATCCTCTGGCACAACACCGATGAATTTCGCTCGAAACAATCATTGTTGATTGAGCTCAAAGAAAAATAATTAGAACTTGGCTCAGACTCTAATTCAGAGCATAATAAAAGGAAATATATCATCGATGCAAAACCCACTACTACCATCACGACCACAACAATCCAACCAGAAGAACTAGAGGAGCATGAGGAGGGGGAGCACCTCTTCCACTCACAAATGTGAGTAAAGGGGACTCCATTGCATTTCATTGTTGACAGAAGGAGCCAAAATAACTCGATCTCAGTCGAGGTCATCAAAATAATGAAGCTATCGACAATGCCACACCCCCAACCATACACCATTAGATGGTTGAGTCAAGGATGAGACATCCACGTCAGCTAGTAGTGCCACCTCTCAAACGACATCAAACCCTTCCAATATGAGGTACTGTGTTATGTTTCCCCACTCGAATTTTGTGATGTTCTTTTGGAAAAACCATATATGTGGAAAGATCACGCTTTTTATGAGTATCAACCCCATAGTGTCATTGTTACTATGGGGGGTTAGATCTATAGGGTACTAGAGGTAGTTATGACTATTGCCACTTCATTAATCTCAACAAAAAAATGTCACAAAGTAATATATTAGAACAAAAAGTTTTCCCTCTTTACAATCCGGTCAGAAGGTGAACAAAATGTCACTGCGACCACTACATCCCCAACCCAAGACCTTTCTATACAATAGAAGCAGATTGAAAAGATTGTAGAGGAGAAAAAGGTTTTTTTTTCTTCACCTACGGGGGTGCCTTTGCACTTCAAGGTCAAGCATTCTATTGACTTGGTTCTTGGTGCTCCCTTATCCAATTACGGTCCAATCTACAGATTCTCCCTTCTAGAGAATAAGGAAATAAAGTGTCAGACTGAGGAAAATAGTGTAGCCAAATTTGTCAAAAGGATTCCACACATATGCCAATAAGTCATGGCATCTTTCAGAAATCCAATGGCAAGTATAAGTAGTGACATGAAAAAAATTGAGTTCCACACAAGTTTTAGGTTGGTGATACGGTCTATGTACATTTGGAAAAAGCGCACCTTGCAAGACCCCATTGAAATATTCAACCACTTCTATATGGGCCTTACACCGTCACCAAGTCTATAGGTGAGAATGATTTTGAATAAAGTATTCCCCATTCCTTGGCTGACATCCAGTCTTCAATGTCAATCTCCTTCACCCATATTTTCCACCCCTACTGAACACCTCAGAGGTAGCTGAGAACTTGGCCCCTGCATATTTCAACTCTCACTACCTTGAGCATGCTACAATTGATCAAATCATGGATACAAATATGAAAGGAACCCACCAACAGAACCTACAAATCCACTGGATTGTCAAAGCATGGTAGCTTCTTCACCAAGGCAAGTGGCTCACCAGTATCCAAATTTAGTAGAAGTTTCCCCATTTGATGAGGGAACTTGATGCAATGGGGACCACTGCTTCCTAACAGGGGCAGACTGATCCAAGTAAAAATCGGTGTCCACCCACATCTTTCAATGAATCACCACAATAATTGTTTATTTTTAGCATTGGAAATATACGAGCCCATGGAGCCCATGTTTTTGGTAAACCATGGTATTTGGTGGGATAATAATAATAATAATAGAGTGGATAAAATCCATGTGCATGGTTTTTGCAACCCATGTAATTCACCCATGGCTTTTTGTAACCCATTGTATTTGAAAAATAAAATAGATAACAATGAAAAAATGAAAATACATGACTCTGACAAGGCACCCCATAAGTACTATGTATACATACCTCTCATTGTAAAGGAGGACATCCATTCATGATGTAGTTCTAAGGAATTTTCCATGTAATAAAGAGTTGTTTTCGTGACATATTATTTTCTTTACTTTATTTTTTCGTGTTTACTTTCCTATTTTCCATTTTGTTCTTTTCACAATCTGGATCATTCTCATCCTAGTTGTAGGCTGATAATGATTATACATAAACAATAAGTGAAAATGGATCATGTCCACATCTTCAATCTAATTTTTTCTCTATGGTTAAAAGGCTATGAACATGTGTAGCCTTGTGTTCAACATGCTCAAGACGGATTTCTAAAAGTTGGATATAAATTTGGGATTTTTATCAAATACAATGAATGTGGACAACCTGAACTTTACCAAGATACATATAAATAATAATTTTGTGGTGGCTGGTGTTAAGTCAATGTTTATACAAAGTGTGGGGATTTCCAACTTTGAGAACTAGTTGAAAACCACAAAGATTACATAATGGTTCTATCATATTGTTTATTGTGTTGTTAGAAAATCCACGAAGACATATTTCCATGGGCTTGAAGGTATCATAAATAGTGTGCACAAACCATGAATCTCATTGATGGATTTATTAATAGCACAATCAACACAACCCTTGACGTCTTTCTCCAAAACCTTGATGTCTTTATCCAAATATACATGGAGGTCACTGCCAAGGTCTTTTGGTGCCAAAATGACCTACTAGTTTGGAGTAATATGCCTCCTTGATGCGTTTTCCATGCTCAACTTTAATAGGAACACATAATTGTATAAGGTGATACACATTTATTATACATGTAGTATTTTGTGTATGGTTTTCCTTGGAGGAGATAAAAATGGATTTGTGCAAATACTAGGTTTGTGCTATATTGATGTTTCCAATTATCAGTTTGATTACTGCAAGTGTCGAAGATAGTCAAAAGAGAAATCATTGGTGATCAACAAAAGCAATCAAATATGCAGTGGTAAGAAGTACATTTGTGATTGATACCTAGATGGATCTGCTGTAAACAACTTTTCCACTCTGTAGTTTGCTTTGTTTCTACACCATCCAAAGGTTTATGGTCAGACTCAATAATTGTTTCCCAGGCCTCTCAAAAGAATTGAATTGGAGAGGAAGAGATGCTTTGTTCATTGTTGTGAAGGAGATCCTTTAGAGAAATATTTCCTAACTAATAGAAGAAGTTTCCTCCATTATAAAATTAAAAGAGTCAACATATCAATTAGAAGCATACAACCATGAAGAAACCATCAATCATCATGAGCTACCTAGTTGCCATTGATGTAGTTTCCATTTGTGAAGAAATTTGGGAAATCATTTGCCACTATCAAGGTTGAATAAGTTCAAGGAATAACACCATGACATTGCCTAATTTAGAGGAGAATCGAGTTGTTGTTATTTTGAGATCATGGTCAAAGATAGAGTAGAATATTCTGCATTGATGGAAAAGAGAAGGGAAGTCAAATTAATGTTTTCGAGAAGACCGAACATAGTATGCCCATGAGCATAAAAGACATGATTAAGACACAAGAGTTTGCATTAAGTGAGTAATAGTTTGTAGAGTTTGAAAGTATTTTAAATTTTCAGTTTGATTTTCCAAAGTAAATACATACAGAATCAAAGACAATTTTTTATTCTTGAAATAAGAGGGGGAAAAGACAAAAAAATCCATTCTTTAGAAGACTATATACATAAGTTTTATTTTAGAGAGTATGCTTGAAAATGAGATCCCATATGAACCATTTCCCACCATGAAAGATTAAACATAAAATGGTGATGATATTAATGACAAAAATAATGAAACAACTTTAGATTTGTAGTAGAGAAGGCTTTATCCTTGTGCTTGATTAGAACAAAGGACAATAAAAATAGATGACACTTTCAAGATTTAAGAGTCCCATAGGCCCACACTTTGCAAAAAAGGAAGGGATCAAGTGTAGGTGATGCTCAACATGAATTGCTGCCCAATAATTTGGAAGTCTATGGATCTCATGAATTATCCCTCAATAATGTGGTTATGAGACATGCATGTGGATTGTTTCCCAATAATTTAATTCATGAGATTCATATTTTGGGAGTTCAAGGAGGTGGAATCCGACAACTCATGATTTCAACTTGGGAGCTACACTTTTATGAGGGTTACAATGAAGCTTGGTGGAGCCATACTTCGTCCAAGCATTGTTTGTCAAAGAGAAGCATACAAAGAAATTCTTAAGTTGATGTTTTTAATCGTATCATATGCCTTAAGAGGGGGTGTTAGTATATAAGGCTTACTTGATGTAATAAAGTCACAGTTATATAAATGACTAAAAAACAATAGTTAGATAGTATTTAAATCGGGAATTTACATTGTAATGGTAGAACAACTACCTAACCAATGAAATAAAACATAATCAACCCCATTGTATCAATTGACTTCATTGTAATAAAATAATATATTTTACATGAGTCTATTGATTATTTTTCTAATCATGTTTCTAAGCTTTCTTATGTATTTAGAAAAAATATTTTTCCCAACACCAAAATTCCCTACAACTTTGGACATGTGAACCTCTCTAATAAGCTACAATATTTGACCTTTAGGAACAAATAACTTGTCCAACTTGTAGAGAAATCCATTATGGAGATGATAGTCAACCTTGCTATCACCTTCTTCTACATGAACTTGGCCTTGTAGCTGTTGAAATACCTCATTGAAGTCATCATCTTCTGTGTATGCATCATGGGTGAAAGGATCCATGTGAACAAGAGTACCCAAACATGTGATCTTAGATGTGGGTGGCCTTGAGAGCATGTTTTCCATGTTATATTTCTAGGTGGCCTTGAGAGAATGACTTGTAGTGTCCAATTTCCTATAGCTTACTATGGGCCATCAAATACTATAGTGGTTGGTGATTGATGTGGATGATGGTCTCCTTGTCCATTATATAGTGCTTTAATTTCTTAACAACTTGAACCAGAGCATAGAGTTCCTTGTCATATGTAGGGTAGTTTAGGACTCCACCATGGAACATTTCAAAATGATAACATGTTGGCCTACCTCCTTGTATAAATATTGTTCGCATAACATATCCACTTGCATCTATCTTCACTTTGAAGGGCTTCTGCAAATTGGACAATGTGATAATAGGTGCTTCACTGATCTTACATTTCATCTCTTCAAAATCCTTTTTCTATTTTTTTCCCCACTAGAAACTCTTGCTACTAGCTGTTATGGCATGGAGTGGTGCAACCACAACTGAAAAGGATGCTATAAAATTCCAAAGGAACTGGGTGGTCCCCACAAAGCTCCTAATTTTAATGAAATTAGTAGGAGTTGACCACTTGAGGATGGCTTCCATATTTATAGGATCAATCCTAAGTTCCCCTTCACGAATCACATAACCCAAATACACCAAGGATTGTTGGGAAAATTCACATTTCTTAAGGATTTCGAGCAACTTATGCATTTTCAGGGTCTTTAACACTTGCATGATATGTGACATAGGTTCTTCCTAGGTAGAGATATAAACCAATATATCATCTAAGTACACTATTAAAAATGAATCTATAAAGGGACACAATTCATCTCTCATCAAATGCATAAATGTAGTTGGTACATTACATAAATAAAAAGGAACTACCAACCATTCATATAAACCTTACCTCATATTGAAGGTGGTCTTCTGGGTGCCTTCTTATTTTCCTGTTACTTGGTGGTATCTTGATTTGAGATCCAAATTGGTGAATTACTTGGCATGCTACAATTGATTTATGTCATCGATCCTAGGAAAAGGGTATTGATTCTTGAGGGTGATCTTACTTAGATATCTATAATCGATACACATTCTCCAAGTCCCATCCTTATTGGCACTGTGATGATAGGTGACCCACAAGGTGAGGTGCTTGGTCAAATTACTTCCTACTCCAATAATTGCTACAACTATTTCTTCACTTCATCTGCTCCCAGGATGGACTGTATGCACAATCCGATGGTTGGTGATGGGGATTCAAGAAACAATTGTATCTCATGCTCCATTTCCCTTTTAGGTGGTACCCCTTTAGGATCTTGGAACACTTCTCTGTATGCATGAAAAATATCCTCTAACTGTTGTTTCATCTCTTTAGTACATCCTTCCAGAGGTTCCTTTACCTCTACTAATTCATTTCCTTATTGATTATTTCTTAACAAGAGCAACACAAACTTCATATTGGAATTGATTAGTTTCTTGCTTGGTTAGCACTTACTAGGGATATCTTGGATTTACCTTTGTGTGCATAAATGATGAAGGACTCCCCATCTTTGATCAAGTGGTACTAGTTTCATCTCCTCATGAATATTGCATCCCTCATGTACATGTAGGGGCTTCCAATCCTTTCAAGTTATCTATCTATAATCCCAAGAGGGAGAGGGAAATAACCCATGCTTTGATAAGGATTACTACTCAACCACACAACCATATATCGAAAAAGAATAAAACCACTTTAATAATTTTTATTCCTTCTCAATATTATGGTTATTCCCCATCAATATGATGTTGGCTCATAGAGAAGGGAAGGGGTTTGACTAGCTATTTCCATTCCAATTTCCATTTAGTGCGATTTGTTTAATATCATAAAAAGGAGACAATGAATGGTTTTCAATGTAAGGAACACCAAAAAAATCTAATACGCTATTCCATATATTAATGGGTCCATATATTAAGAGGTATTTCCAATGTTATAATAAGAATCCACTCAATAGTTGTATCTCGTGACTCCTAGGCACGTGAGACCATGTAGAGAAATCCCGTCATGATCACTTTCAAGCTACATCATTTTATGTTCTTCTCCCACACAGAAGATCATTCGGGTGACTTGGTTATATACCAAATATTTTTATTAAAAGCAAATCCCACAGCCAATTAATGCATCTCATTACACAACCCAACACCTTTGTCATCTTGAGATAGAGTAGGGGGTTGCTAAGTCCTATTCCATAAATCCCCCAATCAAATTTGAAGGTAGGGAGGAGGTTTTGTTGCATACATATCTTATTTTTAGTGGATTTGGACACCACTTGAATACAATGGAATATAGGCATTAATCTAGCCACTTCTTTATGTTCCCATTCACTCATTTATGTCAAAGGTCGGTCTCGTCTTGAGAGGTGTGCTAGAGTATATCCATTTTTTTCAAGAGGCTTGCTTTGAGTCTCTCACGACTTGAATAACAATCCTAGAAATATTGATATGGATTTATTTCCTTTAGATAATAACCTGGAGTATTGAATCTTCTTTTATTGCACGAAATGGATAGGTTGGTTCAAAATCGAAAGGGAACACTCACTATCCTCATTTTCAAATCTTCCTTATTAATTTAAGGGACAACAAAGTAGTCTTGAAGGATGAATTATTTGAGGAGGTGCGAGTGGTGGAAAAAAACCAAACAAATGATGATTCCTGTTGAGTAAATATTCTCTTGTTCATCCATTCCAGCAAGGCCAAGATGGATAATCAATCATAAAGCTCGTGACCAACCTTGATAGTGAACCTTGGACACAAATACTATTTCTTATTTGGTAAGGAATGCATGCTTATTATTAATACAATGAATATAAATGTTCCTATTCACTAGCAACCCAACAAACAATGCCCACCCCTCCATAGTTCATTTGAACAATTTTTTCATAGATGGTAGAAACTGGTGAAAGCTTATGGCTATTCTTTTGTTCATATAGGTATTTCCCTTCCATCCATTCCCCTTTCCCCCTCTATTACAAGATGAATCACCATGATTGACCTTTTCGTTATCTTATGTAGTGTACATCTCATGTTGTTAAAAGGGTTTTCATCAAATGAACTCTACCATGCGACAAATATGAAAGCACAACACCTACACTCAAGCGAGCAAGAGGGCTAGAGAATGAGAAAATTCCCACCTTCAAGGTCAATCATAGAGGCCACACACTATTTATGAGTAAGATTACGCAAGCTTGGATATTCCTTCTACAAAAAAGTAGGAACGGGTCAACACCTCACCACTTCCTACCGAAATAATTTTCTCATTTCCATATCTCCTCACACCAATAGAGGTAAGGCTCATTTCCTGTAAGAAGGGAAGTGTTGCTAAGCTCAGGTAAGTGCAGCCAGACTCACCTTTCTATTGAATGGATATGAAATGTTATCCCCATTTTGTGGATAACTAAGAAGATTATGTCTCGAGGCCCTCAGGTTGCAAATATGGAGTGCCGAGAGGCTACATGACCAACAATACCTTTTGCACAAATGGAAAACTCACTCACCACCACAGATGGTCACAGTTTTGTAGGTGGCATCCACCACACCAGCTGGCTTCCAGAAGGAAGTGGGCCTTGTGGGCCTTGCTCCATGAGGTACAAGTCATTATTATGCTGAGGATCATTTCAATATTTAAGCTATTTGATTATGTTGTATCTTAGATTGCTCTAGATTTCATTATATATGCTTGGACATTATGCCTTTTTCCTTGCTTCACCTTGGTGGTTGACATTGTGCCCTAGTAAGTGGATTTCCTTGGGGATGAGTTTGCTAATGGGAACTCCCTTAATGAGCCATCGTACCATTCCCAACCATACTTACCACTTTCCATCATTGTTCCCCTCAATTTCCTTATCTCTTAGGATTTTAGGGTGTATTGACCCAAGAAGGGGTTGTCCCTCATTCTATGGGAAGAAGGGGCTAAAGGCCCAGAGGGGTTGGTTTTGGGTAAAAGATAAATTCCTTGTTTAAACCTTCCAGATGCTTCTCTGAGGGATCACCCAAGAAAGAAATGAAACAATTATCTTTGAGTAAAGGGGACCCACAATATAATAAATAATGCTTAAAAGGTTAGTTGAAGGATAGGAGGTCTCATCACGAGCCGACCTATCACGTCCATGGATATC
>SNQJ01S0009810.1:281180-292547 GCA_010110895.2 Picea sitchensis
GGCAATCAGAGCATTCGGGAAAAGTCCCGAAAGGAAAGTCATCCATCGGGAAATCGGGAATCCCGTGGACAAGAAGTCCATACACTTCGGAATTGCGAAGTCCGGAATCCCGACAAAGTGAGAAGTGTCCATTGTAGGGCCAACTGTCATCATATCGGCATATCGGGATTCGACGGATCGCGAATCTTGAGGATGAGTACATTTCGGCATTGGAAAGTCCGAAAACCCGACAGGAGATAAGGCTGCGGTCTTGTGAGATAGTGGTCACGTGGGCCAGGAGTTTAGCCAGGAGGGCTAACACGTAAGGGACCGTATCGGTGAATTGGCTCATCGGAGATCGGTGATTCAAGAGACAGGGAACTCTTGACATCGGGGATCATGAAACCCCGAAACCCGAAAGTATATGCATTTCCCATTGTGGAATCCATAGATTCCAGCAGGGAATCCAATGAGCTGCTTTGGCTCATGAACTGATTGAACGATCCTGTGAGAGGACGTGCTTGAAAGCGCGACTGCATGACTTTCCATATCGAAATTCGGAGATTTGAATGACGAAGAGTCTTGGAGTCGTTGCATTTCGAACTCCCGAGTACCGAAACCCCGAAAGGATTTATACCGTTGGATCAGGGGAGGCTTACGGCCGTCGATCTCCCTTTGGAGGGAAACTTTGGAGACCTCAGAAGTTTCGGGGATTTGAATGGGGAAAGGTAGAAGTTGTGTATCGCGATTCCCTGAATCGCGAAAAGTCGATAAGCTCTTGGCTGGCTTAAGTGCGGGGACACCGTATAGGCTCACGTAGACAAGACCCCAAGAGAGAAACTTGCCCCTCGCTAGCCCAGTCGGGGTTTTTCGTTTCGCTGTTTCAAGCTTCGGGGTTTGCAAAGTCGAGCGACTCGACGTTCCGGTAGCACTGAGTCGCGAAGTGCGAAAAGACACCATGCTGATTCGGCTCATAGTCGTGAACTACAATCATATGGAGGTGGAAAAAGGAAAGAGCTAGCCTGCGCTAAGCCTCGTAGGACTTCGGGGATTCTCATTGTTGAGAAATCAACGAAAAAGTTTGATTTGCGTAGTGGGTATGTGACAAGTTACTTATGACACACACATACATAAATGGATTTGAGAAAGAAATTCTGATATCATTTGTGAATCTACAAAACATCCAAAAATACATTCATATCTATCTTCCCAAGCACAAGACTTCTCTAGTATATAAAGTGAAAACATTCTCGAAGACTGACCTTTCTTTGCATTAAAATTTCTAAAATATATATAAAGAATACATATTTGTTATAGATCCTAAAAGGGTGGATCTGAAAGCCATTTGGAAAATCTAAGATAATTGTATTTACAAGAAAATAGACTTTAAGATCCTATACTTAACGACTAAGACTCCTTATTCAAAACTAACTTTAAGTGCCACTCAAGCCATCTTGAAGAAGAGTAGGGCCTTCTCGAACCATCTTCACCACCTGTAGCATTACTCATCACTAAAAATGCTGAAGAAATAATCAATATTTACCAAATTTGGAACAATCGAGCATCCATAGGAGTTTGCAACATACTCTGTATAAAATTACTGTTTAGTGCTATAAACTCTTTATAAAATTGTTCTTTATAAAGAAAATATCGTCATGGTATCCTTTCATTCAATTTTGGAAACTTCTTCGCATGCTTGCTTTGCACTATCTATTGTATTTATAAGAAACATTGTAATTTTCATTGGTCCAACTCTGCCTGGTACTGGAGTGATCCACCCAAAAACCTCCTTGCTTTCCTTAAAAGAAACATCTCCCACTAATTTGTAGCCTAATTTTGTGCTTGGAACATCAACTACATTTCTTTACATATGCAAGAATCCATTGCTGTGCAAAGTCCCTGTATTCATACTAGATCCCACACTAGAGCTGCCAATGTAAACAATAATGTTGTCAGAAAACATAAAAAAATCATTTTCTTTGTCTTTATTACAAGCTTCCGGACTTGAAACATTTATCTTTAAAGACTCCAAATATTCCACCACAGTCAAAATACTTCTTCTGGTATTTTATAATAGTTGTGACACGACTATAGTCTTCTGGTTGAAAACATACTAATGTTCTTCAAAGCCCTTTTTAAGAAGTTCAAACTCCCTGGTACATTCACCCAACATTCAAGCAATTCAGGTGTTTTGGTACCATCTCTCCTACCTGTGATAAATCTTTGCATCCTTTCTAAAGACACTTTTTTTTTCGTTACTTGAGGTTAGCCCAGGTGAACCATCCTCAGTGAACATGTGAAAATATGCCCCATCTGAGGAGCTCAGTCCCGATTGCTGCTACTAGTAAGATTTAGGAGATGGTTCTATGTGGATTGGCTTCCCAAATAGTAGAAAGGATGAGCCTTTTATTAGCTGACCCACTACTTGTTTTCTGTCCAGTTTGTGATGAATTTCCTACTGTCAAGAGAGAAGAAGGACTACTCTGCATACCAGAGCCATCGTGTTGGGGATAATTTCTTATGTTAACATTCGTGTAAACACAGGTTGACATAGCCCCTAGCTCTTGGTGAAATGGGTGCTTGGAGAACAACTCATTTTGAAATTTAGTACACAGGTCTGATAAAGAGATCCCGTATTCTTCATGCATAAAATATTTATTATACAATTCAACCACAAAATCCTTTAATTATCATGGATCCACATTCATCATTTTTTCCTGTAATAACACCGTGCATTTCTCATGGCTGTGACTATCTTTAACATCAACGCAAAGGACTTTTTCCCTTTAATCAAAATCTCTTCAGCCTCCAAGCCCTAAAACGAGACTGAGAATGTCTCCTCATTTCACCATCCAAAGCCTCGGTAGGTCGGATTCACTGACTTGTTCAGTTCAACTGAATATACGCCTTTGAACGCATGACGTGGGGAAGAGGACTCTAAGGCTCTGATACAAAGGGTTCAACTCCTATACGACATACATGGCGCAATTGTTTTGACCAACACCTGCATCTTAACACAAGGATCCTCAAATCATGCACACAAATTATGATCTCATCACACCTGACTCTATCTGGCAGCTGACTTCTCAAACCCGACCTTTACCATATCTGTAGATATTTAACAACTGGCACTTTTACCTACACATGAAACCTCCAACCTCGTCGATTTGAGCTTTCCCTTTGACATCTGTAATCTTAGCAATAGCTGACATGAGAGCTTTTAGAACTGTATTTTTATTTATTTATTCGCTCAATGTCCCATATCCCACATGCATCGGGACTTTAGGGATTGTTGTCCTTATATGCACCGATGCTTCCTATTGTTTTCGATGAGATATGTGGAGTGGTGTCGGGTTTGGCGCGTGGCGCTAGGCTTGTGTGATTTATGTGTGGATTTGTGAACTCAGAATTTGGCATATACGTTAATTTGATATATGATATGGCTTAGGATTAGTGGTTAACATTTGTGCGCACATACTACCGTTTTTTGGTAAAAAGGCAAATGAACTCTTAAAAATTTATAATTTTTTATTTGAAAATATGATAACCTATAAAATGAAGGTCTATGAAAACTGATGAAAAAGTTATTTTTTGCCATGCAGGTTATAGGTCAAAAATCATAGGAGTTTGGAGAAAAAATAATGGTAAAAGCTCGTTGAGATTCGATGAAGGACTTGAAGGTTCTATGGAAGAATTGAAAATTGTAACAATAGGCAAATATCCTTAGGAATGCTTGACGGATCAAGCATGAGTTTAATGGATATGCTTTAAAATTTTACCAATACACTTTGAGCGCTAACATCTGGCTCCAACTGGGATGGAGACCTCCCTACGAGGCTCCAAGAACTCGACAGACCGTGTGCCTTTTCCATTGGGCTATGGAGTCAACTGTGCAACCATTCTCTTAACACCTTCAAAGCCTACCACTTATTCAAGCAAACTAACTGCTACGTCTGCTGCAAATTGAAAGAAAGGAAATGCTAAAAAACAAGCTTATTTCCTACATTGCCCTACCTCTAACCAAATCTGCAATTTGGTCAAGTAAAATAAAACTTCCACAGTAGACATTCAAGTAATTTCCTAACTGAGATGATCTTGTCTCTATCATTGATCAATAGATAAAAAATGAAATATAATAACAATGATAGAGAATCCTTCAGAAAACAACACTCACCTGGAAGTGTTGATGAGTAAATGAAATATGAAATTTTCAAGTGATCTGAAATATATGACTCCATCAAGGCTGCAACCGGATCCTTGAAACCAAGATCAGAAACATACTGATCCACATAAAACAACTGCTCATCCATGACTGCCTCTTTGCTTGAAAACTGATAACCTTCTAGTTCCCTTGTGATCAGGTTTTGATCATTAGTAGCAACAACTCTTTCTTCAGAATAATGATCATAAGATGATGATAAAACAAGAGTTAAAGCATACTGATTATGATCAACTAGAAACATGTAATTACCTATGCAGTCATTGGTTACCTCATGATCAAAATGGTTTGAAAATTGATCATCAACTTGACATGCATACTTGTCCATAGAAAAATTTTCAAACACTGAAGAATCTGATTCCAAATCTGACATATACTCACATTCTTGTTGCTGTTCCAGATCTGATTCATACTCACTATATTCTTCCTCAAAATCTAAAACATACTAACAATTTGCTTGCTCATATGCATGCAGATTTTCAAAGCAAACCTGTTCTCGGATCCTCCTGGAAGCACGAATGTTCTCCTCAATTTCTTGAGCATCTTCAAATGATCTTCTTAAGGATGAAGACTTTATTTCTCTCAGGAGAAGGACAAGTTCTGGACACTGAGACATACCATAGAACACCATGGAAACAGTCTCTGTAGGTCATATCTCCAAGGGCATGTCATGATAAATGTTGTAGAACCTTCTGTTAAAGACATACATAGCTTCTTCCTCCTCTCTCCTCAAAGAATAAAAATCAGTGAGGTTCAAATCAAGAGACTTGTTCTCAAAGCATTGGACAATTCGATCCAAGAACCAATGGAATCAGCTCTCAAACTCTTAAACCATACTGCAACATCTCTAAACAAAAATTTGGAGAAAAACCTCATAGTAACAACATCATGAACTATCTCAAACTGATCAACAAAATATTCAAAGGCCCCCAAATGCCTCTTGGCTGTGACATGATCCTCTCCAGAAAAATGGGGAAAATACTCAAGGGAATCAATAGGATATCGATGAAGGAGATATGGCAGCCTTAAAGGCTTGAACATCTTCATTCTGATTTTAGTTTGAAAAGTAGTGGGATGAACATGAGGATTACCAAGCTGATGGCAAGGCTCAATAATAATCGAAGATAATGAGATCTCAGAAAGTTTTGAATCGGTTTCAATATCCTCAAGGTTACAAGAGTGATCACATTCGAGAGGGATTTGAATGCAAAGATCATCTTTATGAATAGGTTGAGGTAAAGATATAAGGTCAACATCAACAACATAAGGAGGCTGCAAATTTTCCTCTTGCAAGGATGGATATACAAAGGTAGGTTGATGATCATCCGAATAAACAAAACACAAGATGATCCTCTTAATATGTGAAGGGAAAAGTAAAAATGAGCTGATAAATAACAACAAAAGTTCATGAAGAAAACTCATAAACTGATACATGGCTTTTCCCTTATGCCCTTTCATCTTTCTGTCAACCAAATCCTCCCCAGCGGAGTCTTTGATTGTGGAGTCGTCAGATAGATTATTACAGTCAAATTCTATGTCCTTCTCTTGTTTGCCATCAAAAGTCGGATCCATGTCATACTCCCAGGGAAACTAGCTTCACTTCCGTTCCCCGACAACAACGCCAATTTGTTATCACTCCAAGAGTCACTCCCTGACTATAAAGGGAACGAGCTTGGTAACATAAAAATGATTTATAAAATGAAGGTTTAGATCAGAGATCAACAATCTCATATGTATCATCTAAATGACTTTCAAGACTTGTACGTATGAGACTATTAAGAAAATACTCTTGCAAGCTTGGCTTCAATGAACTAATCAGATGTTTAAAGGATATGGTGGACATGAAAGAAATTACTCTAATCAACAGAAACACACACACATCAAAGGTATGTATGATAATCTAATTAAAACAATCAGAAATATATACTTGCATGCCTAGACCACTAATGAAATGAAGGACAAACCTCCTTCAATCATTAAGTGAACAAGTATGAAGTAACTCAGACCAGTTACTTATGATACAAGCATACAAAAATGGATATGAGAAAGAAAATCTGATATCATTCATGAATCTACAAAACATCCAGAAATACATTCATATTTGTTTTCACAAACACAAGACTTTTCTAGTCTATAAAGTGAAAACAGTCTCGAAGACTGACCTCTCTCTGCATTACAATTTTTAATATATATATAAAGAATACATATTTGTTATCCATCCTAAAAGGATGGATCTGAAAGCAATTTGGCAAATCTAAGCTAATTGTATTTAAAAAAAATAGACTTTAAGATCCTATACTTAAGGACTAAGACTCCTTATTCAAAACTAACTTTAAGTTCCACTCAAGCCATCTTGAAGAAGAGCAGGGCCTTCTCGAACCATCTTCACCACCTGTAGCATGACTCATCATTAAAAATGCTGAAGAAATAGTCAATCTTTACCAAATCTGGAACAATCAGGCATCCACAGGAGTTTGCAACATACTATGTATAAAATTACTGTTTAGTGCTACAAACTCTTTATAACATTGTTCTTTATAAAGAAAATATCATCATGGTATCCTTTGATTCAATTTTGGAAACTTCTTCACATGCCTGCTTTGCACTATCTATTGTATTTATAAGAAGCATTGCAATAGTCATTGGTCCAACTCTGCCTGGTACTGGAGTGATCCACCCAACAACCTCGCTTTCCTTAAAAGAAACATCTCCCACTAATCTGTAGCCTAATTTTCTGCTTGGACCATCAACTACATTTCTTCACATATGCAAGCATCCCTTGCTGCGCAAAGTCCCTGTATTCATACTAGATCCCACACTAGAGCTTCCAATGTAAAACAATAATGTTGTCACAAAACATAAAAAACTCATTATCTTTGTCTTTATTACAAGCTTCGCGACTTGAAACATTTAGCTTTAAAGACTCCAAAGATTCCACCATAGTCAAAACACGTCTTCTGGTATTTTATAATAGTTGTGACAGGACTATAGTCTTCTGGTTGAAAGAATAATAATGTTCTTCAAATCCCTTTTTAAGGAGTTCAAACGCCCTGGTACATTCACCCAACATTCAAGCAATTCAGGTGATTTGGTACCATCTCTCCTACCTGTGATAAATCTTTGCATCCTTTCTAAAGACTCTTTTTTTTCGTTACTTAAGGTTAGCCCAGGTGAACCATCCTCAGTGAACATGTGAAAAGCTGCTCCATCTGAGGAGCTCAGTCCCGATTGCTGCTGCTAGTAAGTTTTAGGAGACAGTGCTGTGTGGATTGGATTTCCAAATAGTAGAAAGGATGAGCCTTTTATTAGTTGACCCACTACTTGTTTTCTGTCCAGTTTGTGATGAATTTCCTACTGTCAAGAGAGAAGAAGGACTACTCTGCATACCAAAGCCATCATGTTGGGGAGAATTTCTTATGTTAAGATTCGTGCAAACATGGGTTGACATAGCCCCCGACTCTTGGTGAGATGGGTGCTTGGAGAACAACTCATTTTGACCTTTAGTACAAAGGTCTAATAAAGATATCCCGTATTCTTCATGTAAAAGATTTATTATATAATTCAGCCACAAAATCCTTTAATTCTCATGGATCCACATTCATCGTTTTTTCCTTTAATAACACTGTGCGTTGCTCATGGCTGTGACTGTCTTTAACATCAACAAAAAGGACTTTTTCCCTTTAATCAACAAAAAGGACTTTTGCCCTAAGACGAGACTGGGAAAGTTTCCTCATTTTTCCATCCACAACCTTAGGAGATCAGATTCACCGACTTGTTCAGTTCAGCTGAATATACTGCTATGAACGCATGATGTGGAGAAGAGGACTCTAAGGCTCTGATACAAAAGGTTCAACTCTTATACGACATGCATGACACAATTTCTTTGACCAAAACCTACGTCTTAACACGAGGATCCTCAAATCATGCACACAAATTATGATCTCATCACACCTAACTGTATCTGGCAGCTGGCTTCTCAAACCCGACCTTTACCATATACGCAGAGCTTTAACAAATGGCACTTTTACTTGCACATAAAACCTCCAACCTCGTCGATCTGAGATTTCCCTTTGACATCTGTAATCTTAGCAATAGCTGGCATTAGAGCTTTTAAAACTGTATTTTTTTTATTTATTCGTTCAATGTCCCATATCCCACATGTATCGGGACTTTCGGAATTGTTGTCTTTATATACGTTGACGCTCCCTCTTGATTTTGACGAGATATGTGGAATGTTGTCGGGTTTGGCGCGTGGTGCTTGGCTTGTGCGGTTTGTGTGTGGACTTGTGAACTTAGAATTTGGCATATACGTTAATTTGATATATAATATGGCTTAGGATTAGTGGTTAACATTTGCGCACACATACTACCATATCTTGGTAAAAAGGCAAATGAACTCTCCAAAATTTATAATTTGAAAATATGAGAACCTAAAGGTCTATGAAAATTGATGAAAAAGTTATTTTTCGCCATGCAGGTTATAGGTAAAAAATCATAGGAGTTTGGAGGACAATATCCTTAGGAATAATTGATGAAAAAGTTATTTTTCACCATGCAGGTTATAGGTAAAAAATCATAGGAGTTTGGAGCAAAAATAATGGTTAAATCTTGTTGAGATTCGATGAAGGACTTGGAGGTTTTATGGAAGAATTGCAAATTGTAACAATAGGACAATATCCTTAGGAATGCTTGACGGATCAAGCATTCGTTTAATGGAGACGCTTTAAAATTTTACCAATACATTTTGAGCGCTAACACACTGACCATAATACTCACTTCATTGGGCACTAAGTCCCATGATTTTTTGGGAAAACAAACCAAATCGCTTATCAAATAAGCTCACTCGTTCGGAAATGACTAGGGTGAATAGGGGCATGTACTTATCCCCCTCGCTTTTTTTGTTATTTTCTCAGAAAAAAATAGAGGGAATGGATATATGGGTTAGTGTGGTATCAATCTAGATCCCTCTCTCTTGAATCAAAATTTCCCCTATCCTCGCCCTTATAATGTATGAAAAGAGATATCCATAGCTAGGCCCCTTCCCCCTACATTGTTGGTGCAAGGGGATTAACATCATGCACCACACTAGGTTGGATGAATGTATTTATGTGACAAGAAAGTACCTACTAGCTAGGGTTGGTTCGTTCCATTGCAAAAAGGGTTAACAAAAGAAGAATATTGTGAAAGGTTTTCTAGACTCATTGTCTTTATTGCCCATTCCTACTCCCCCCATTCGACTCCTTCTTGAATGAAAACAAAAGAAGGATTATTCGCCCACTATTTCATATAGAAAAAGCGATGGCCTTCAAGAAGGTTTCTGCATTCTGTCGAACTGCACGAAGTGACAAAGAGAATTCATTAGGTAGAGAAGAAATCATGATACTCTTTCCTTCCTTTCCCGATGTGGCCAATCCCTAACTAAAAACACGAGTAAATAAAAAGAGATAGGCTCGACAATGCTACGATAGGGTCAAAATGATAGTAGAGAGGATAAATCCTAAATCATGGGTTCTATATTAGTGTTAAGAGTTAGTTACTCTTCCTCTTCTTATCTAAGAACTCCCTATGGATTTGTCATGGATATTGTAGCTTGTATGACTACTACATCGTCTTCTACTTTTTATGTTCTACTCTAATATAATTCCCTTGCTTTTATCAAATACGAAACAATAATCAATACAATAAGAATGTAACCCCTTCCTTTCCCTGTAGTGCAATATTTAACAATGTCTTGACAATCATCTAGGATCAGGGTTAGGGTTTTTGGATGTCTCAACCCCTGATTAGGGTTGGGGTTTTGGGCCTTCTATATTCTTCTTGAAATTATACATGTGACTAGATTTACATGAGTGAGTAATGGACATCGACGTGGCATCCACTAAGTATTGGGGTGGTCAACATTACAGGTGAACTTGTGGAAGGCATAACTTTCTTATACAAATCTCAATTGAGGTGATCTTTGCACCGTTGAAAATATCTTAATGTATATAACAATATTGAGAGGCTATGAACTTTCTTTTCAAATTTTAACCCCACAAAATTCCATTTGATGCCTTAAACAAGCTATGGATGTTTCTGGATTGCAAATCCCCAAAACAAGACTTGCCTCTAAAATGAGCCCTACAAGCCAATAAATTCAATTTTTCCACCTAGAAAGTACCAAAATAGATGAAAAACTATATAGTGATCCATTTTGGATCAACAACCCCCTATGTATCCCAACTAGTTCAACATCACTGCATCAATGAAAAAACACCTCACTCTAGACCAACTAGTCCAAACCCATACCTCATTGACACACTTGCAAATTGCCATGAGATTAACAATGCTTTTAACAAATAAAATGAGTAGTCTCAAAAAGTGAAGGAATTGGAAACTCAATTTTGTGGCAAAGAAGCATCATTGGAAAAATGTGATGAGGGTCACCCTATAGATTTTGAGAAGAGTAATTCCAACAACAAAATACACACAATCACAAGCATCATCATCATTTCTCAAAATAAATTCTCAAAAACAAGTCCATTCAAAGAATCACACACCCTTATTTCTCAAGTTGCAAGATATGTGGAAATGTGGGTACATTTAATATTGATTGATAGAGTTTAACCATGAATAACATTAGAAACACTACATCAATGTGTGCATAATATTTTCATCACATTTATTGTAACCTTATTATTGATCACTAGATGGAACTACTATAGGTAAGCCATCCACTTCAACATGGAATTTTCTTTGTTTCTACACAAATGGCAAGGGTTTCTATTGAAAGAATGAAAAATTGTTTGTTTATCCAACATGCAATGTACTCATTAGTTGACAACTGGATTATTACATAAAGCTCTTAGTCATAAGTTGAATAATTTTAGATGACATCATTGAAGAATTCAAAAATGATATGCAATGGGGTGTCACTCATCACATAATAACTTTCAGGCAGTAGTTTCGATTTCAATAGGTCATTGGTGCAAACCAAGTAGGTGTAAGACTTATCTTATGCACAATCTTCTCTTGAGTTATTTGAATGCTTATTTTTGTGTTTTGTTTTATTAGAAGATAAGTCTCTTGGCATTTTGTGTGAGAGTACATGAAGGTGGTGCATGACATGAGAGAAGCCCAAGATGAGTTCCCTGTAAAAATTTGGAAGTTGAGAAAGCTTTGTAGCTCTA
>SNQJ01S0009811.1:3422-15804 GCA_010110895.2 Picea sitchensis
AGTACTCTTTTATGAAGTGGTTTGTTGTTGTCATAGCTATTAAATTGTTGTTGTTACAAACACTTTGACATCCCTTTTAAGGTAATTAATTGACTTGTATTAATCTAGAAATCTGTAAGTGACAAAAGTATTATCATTTGCAAAGTATTTATATGTCATTGTTTTTCATCATAATTTAAAATTTTCAGATACATTGCTGTTGCTATACATTTATCTCTTTCTCATACATAAGATTGTCTTAGTAGCACACTTCTATACTGAAGTCACTGATTATAATAGTCGATATCATTGTTACTACTAACGTTTGATGTTTCATTAGTAAAGGGTAGGTATAAACCCACTTTCACTTTCCCTTGTCCCTTTAAACTTTACCTAAGTGACTTATTCCATTGAGTGACCTAGATAGAGGGGTGGGTTTTCACCGTGTCTTTCTGCCTTTCATCAACCAACTAGGTCCTGGGAAATCTCCCTTGGAGTGATGTTTTCCTCCTCCTAAAAAGAAAGAGGTACCCTATTGGGGTGACAATGATAGGATTACCTCCGCGTTACTTCAATGTAATCCTACTTGAATTTAGACTTTGGGAAAGTATAGAATGTGCGATAACATGTTGATTTTTTTAAAGAGCCAAATTTGGAAGGGATCACCGTAAGCTACATAGAAATATGCATAGGATAAATTTCAGGTATACGATTTCATTCTATTGATCATCTTAATTTCTCTCTATTTGATTCAAACTATTTTTAATGCATTTTAAAAATAATACAAGGGTTTCATAGTTACCTTCGGTATTGGAGGCGCTAGCTTTCTTGTTATTTTTCTTGGTTCCCCTCTTTATATTTCATAAGGTTTTTTTTTTAAGATATATATTTTATATGTTTTTTTTTTACTTGTATATGGGGTGTTTAGTATCCATTGCAATGGTATAACTTATTGCCTTGGATCCAAAACCATGTCACTGCCTTTTCTTTTTTCAAAAACAAATTTTGCAGTGATCGATGCACTGAATACTGTAATGTCACACAAATGCTCATATATTCAACAACAACACCGATTAGTTTAAAATATAATTACTAATGATTTTAATAACATATGCATGTAGATTAGTCAATGCATAATATGTAGTAATGAGCATCAATGCGTATAGGTATGTTGAGCACACCGGGCTGTAGTATTTCATTACACGCACCGACAAATTATTTTGTAAAATTATTTCATAAGTTATATATCTAACAATTCATTATTTTTAGTCGATGCACAATATGTAGAAATGAGCATTGGTGCATATATGTATGTTGAGCGCACTGTGTCGTACTATTTAATTACACACACCGACATATTATTTTGTAAAACTATTTCATAAGTTCTATATTTGATGATTTCTATTTTTTTATTTATAATAGAAGATGGTTGATAGAAGTTCCAGGAAAACAACTTATTGCAGCAAGAATGATGGTATCTCATCCCAATAAGAGAACGGGGAAAGTTCTTTAAGTTTTGTTAAAAAATTAATTATATATTTCAATTATCGGTAGGTTTAAATTAATGATGTGTATGAGTCAATATGTGTCATGCGGAGGAAAAACTTGAAGAAACTCGATAAGATGGTTCTCATTCTGAGTGCAAAAGAGTGTAAAAGGTTTATGGAAATATTACAAAAAGATAAATAAGGTGGATCAAAAGGTAATCAACATGAAGTTTTTCTTTGATTTTTTACTAAAAATGATTTTCTTAACATTAATTTGTAACAAGTTTTAAACACTCAATTTCATACTTTTTTAATGTTATGCAGGGATTGCTAGCAAGGAAACAAAATGTTGTCTTAGGAGGAAAAAAATTGAAGGATGTAAAGGATGATGATAGCTTGGTCATTAGTTCAACTGGAGTGGTGCTTGAAGTTAATGAGAGGGGAAAATTGTTTTACAAAACTTTGAGAGATATAGTGGAAAGAACGTATAGACATACTTACCACTTACAATACAAAAATCAATTCAATAACTCCAAGAATCAGGTTATGCATAAACTACATGGGTAATTTCCGGAGAAATGGTTAATGAGACCCATGAGACTTCCAATAGAAAAAACCTACAATAACAAAAAAGAATCATTTAAAATGTATTATTACTAAACATGTTTTTCTATAACGTATTCCAATAATTACTAAATTAATTTGTTTTTGTATATTTACTTTCATGTCCATTTAAAAAAAATTAGTGTGTTTTTTTCATTTTTTAGGAAGATTAGGAAAATTCCAAACAAAAAATGAGGGGAAAGATAATACATACTGATAGGGATGTCCAAAAAAGTGTCCAAGGAGATGGTAAACGAAATGAACATAATTGCATCACAAGAGGAGACGTCCCAACAAAAACGTGCCTCTGAGATATGTAATCATTCATTTATTCTTTTATGTATATCGAATTTAATTATCATATTAAATACTAATTTTCAATTGATTTGTTGCAGAAGAGAATAAAAAATGGAACCTATTCAACAAATAAGACAGGATGACAACAAAGTTTGTGAGTACTTATGTTTTCAACCTTACTTAAGATTTCATATTTGTTGTGATATCTATATTTAAATAATCAATTTACACTCGTCCATGGATGTCTTCTAATAGGTGCTAACATACAAAGAAGAGCCAACCAATGAATTGATCAACATTGAGTTTTTTTTTTTTACTTTGGAATAGAGCATGGGCAAACCCACCGGGCACTTCCCCTCATTTCAAGGATGGCACTCTGGGTAAACCATATTTTGCAGAAAGATGAGGCCTTTTTGATAACTTTCTCATTTAAGATCTCAACATGTCACTTGCGGGAATTGAATTTGGGTGGGGGAAAAACACCCCTCAGCACAAACCACTCGGGCTAAACCAAATTGACAACATTGAGTTAAGTAAGGGTTGTGAGTATATGTTGAATTATCAAGGTTTAATTGAACAATTTGTAAGTATCTATGTTGCTTAACTTCCATTGTTTTATAATTATTTAAACAATAATAAATTCTTATATTAATTATATTGACTATGCTTTGTCATGGCGTATTAAACATACAGGAAACAAAGTATGAAGAGCAACCAATAGAAGAGATTTTGATATGCAACATGCGACATGACTTTGAAAGCATGTGTATTGTTTATGAATCACTCACTACTATGATGTGATTTTTTATTTACACAATCATGTATATTCTACTATATATAGATGTAATTTACTTATTGCACTTTATTTATATGTTTGTAGATGGAATATGAACATAGAAATCAAGTCGATGAAGAAAACATCAGTTTAAATAATCAAAGTAGAATATCACCTACAAGTGATGAAGAAATGAGGTATTCACTCAACTCGAGTGATGACAATAGTTCAAACGATGAATGAAAATCAATATAATTGGATGTTACTACAAGTTGTATGTTTTGGAATATTTGGCTATAAAAATCATAGATTTTGTTTAATGTACTCGACATAATGTCCCAATTGCATGAGGACATGTTACCAATAAGTGTAACAATTGCATATCGGTTGCATTTTGATTATTGTGTACCTTTATGTTATCCCTTTTTGTATGACAATGGGTCTCTTATTCATATATAATAAAATGAGTTTTTTTATGTTATTGCATTGTCAAATGTTGTAAAATGTTTTGTTGTTGATTAATTAATTTATGGATGATTTACATTGGATGATTTACATTGTTACAAATAACAGAGGTGTAAGTTATTGGATAATGCATTAATGTAATCATTATTTCAAAACACAATAACAAAAATATAAAAACAATATTATTATAAAAAATATTCGATTTGGAGATGATTAATAGAAAATTTGTAAAAAAAAAATTAATAAAAAAATATACATATCGGTGATCTATATTCTTTTGAACTCACTGAATGACATGTGCCATAAAGTAAACGATGACGCGGTTTTTTTAATCAATATGCGTTGGTGCCCATTAATTAAATAGAAGCACCTATGCTAAAAATTGTGAAAAAACATTGTTACTTTAAGCGACAAAACATATGATTGATTATATTTATTACTTTAAGTGACATAATGTACAACTAATCGCACCAATGTTTTACATATAATATATGCACCAGTGCTTTGTATATAATATATGCACCGATATTTTTTTATAAAATATACGCACTGATGCTTTATATATAATGTACACACCAATGCTTTAATTATCAGTTACACACCGATTCTTAGTAACAAAAAATGGCGCCGACATCTCACCTCAATTTATGGAAATTTCACTATCCTTCCATGCACATGGTAGTACATGCACTGGTGTGATCATTTATAAGAGAAGGGCATAATATTTATATGAGCACCACAACTGCATAAAAAACAACACACACCAGTGTGCACATTAACAATAAAGCATCGATGTTTCATAGTACTTGTGCGTAATAATTTTAAGAGCATTGGTGCTTTGTGGCTGTGTGTGTGCACTGGTTCATGTTACTTAAAAGCAAATCAATGCATGTTTGTTGGGTGTGTTATATTCTTTTCATGACTAGAACTAGTGTTTATGTTGTGTCAGATGCTCAGGGGGGTTGTAGGGGGGCGAGAGCCTCCCTGCACGGGGATTTGGGGGTAGTGCCCCCGATTTTTTTTCCTCGGTTTTCATGTCCATTTATGGGAGGTTTTTTGGAACATGGTTTTTCACCGATGGTTTTCTATTTCTGGTTAAGGAACTAGGGTTTTTGACTAATCTAGGTCATTGGATTAGGGTTTTGGATGCCGCTGGTTCCTATATGTATATTTTATTATAAACACTGTATGTTATGAATGAATGTAGAATATGTGTTGGTTTTCCCAGTTTGGGTTTCCAAGGGAAAAATATCTGTATAATGTGTGTATTTTCCATTGTATCTTTTCTATTATTGAAAATATGTTTGCAGTAAATAATTGTACAAGGTTAAAATCTACATTTGGTATCAAAGAAATTATTGGCTTTAGGGGGATGCATTTTTGGTCATGGGTTTGGCTCGGGACTGTGATAAGCATTGTTACAGTGGGAGATATGCAGTATTGATTCTTCAGGTGAAGAGATATGGCAAGCAATTTGAAAATAGAGATCGAGAAATTTAATGGGAAAATTTTTGAGTTGTGGAAGCTCAAGATGGAAGATGTGTTGGTAGACAGAGATCAGTGGGTTGCAGTCGATCCAGGTACTGCACCTACAGGAATGTCAGTAGATGATTGGAAAATTTTGGATCAGATAGGAGAATAGCACAATCCAATTGTGTCTCTCAGATTTAGTATAACTCAATGTGTCAGGGGAAGCTACAACCAAGGAGTTATGGGATAAGTTGGGGAACTTGTATCATTCTAAGGCCCTGGTAAATAATTTGTTCCTGCGGAAAAAATTGTATAACTCGAGAAGTAATGTAATGTAAATCCAAAAGCGTTGAGAAAGTGAAGGGATATGAAGGTGATCCCTCTACCGAAGAAAAGACCTCCAAGGTAGAAGGAAGAGATGTGTACTTGGATTCTTCAAGAACAGAAGTAGATCATGAGGCATGATTGGTTTAATCGGGTGCATCCTTTCATATGAATCTCCACAGGGAATAGTTTTGTGAATATGAAAGGTATGATGGAGGTAATGTTTTCCTAGGTGATGACTCGATAGCCATAATCAAAAGACCAGGAAAATTCAAGTTGAGGATCATAGATGGAAGGATTAGAACACTTCTTGGTGTTCTGCACATCCCAGGATTGGCTAAAATTTTGATTTTTGTAAGAAAAATGGACGATGTAGGGGTAAAAACAGTACTTGAAAAAGAAACCTGCAGGATGGTTCGAGGAGCAATGGTGTTTTTGAAGGGAGTTTAGATTGGAACTCTGTATAAGTTGCAAGGAAACACTATTAGTATTGAGTGTAATAGTTCCATTGTTCTTGATATTGGAGAAGAATAATAAAAAACCCGTATAGTCTCTGGAGAAAAGGTTATGATGTGGCATTAAAGACTAGGGCATATCAGAGAGAAGGGTCTTCGAATACTACACAGTAAAGGTATGGTTGAAGGAATGTATAAATACTATCTATATTTTGATTTATATGAACATTGTGTATATGGGAAGCAAAATCGAGTAAGTTTCCCCTTTGGTGCAACAAGAGAAGAAGAAATTTTACAGCTAGTGCGCAATGATGTGTTTGCACCTATCTCAGTTCCATCATTGGGAAAATCTGTGTACTATGCCTCTTTTATAGATGGCTTCTTGAGGAATACTTGGATATATTTCCTTAGGAATAAATATGAAGTCTTTGACATGTTTAAAGAGTTTAAGGATCTTGTTGACAATCAATTAGAGAAAATAATTAAAGTGTTGAGGAAAGATAATGGTGGAGAGTTCTACGGGAATGGATTTGAAGAATTTTGTAAGAAGTGTGGTATAGAAAGGAAGAATAATACTCCATATACACCTCAACAGAATGGAGTTTTAGAAAGGATGAACAAGACTGATCCATATTTTATGAGCAAAATGAAATGACTACAGATTATTAACAATTGCTTAACACAAAATAACAAAGATATAGTAAAAATGGTTTTCTATTTGTTGGAGTTACTTCACACACACCTATGATTTATTTTTCATAAGTTTTTTCCTTGTTTATTAGTCATAATTAGTCATTATCCAATATCCTATAATTTAGGGGGGAATATTCTACCTGGAGAATATTCTCTTTCAGTTGACACTTCAGTTTGACTAGTTGAGTTGAGTTTAGTTACTGCATTGGTTTTGTCACCATGCAACATTAGGATCATCACCATGATAATTAAAATTTGCCTTGGTATCATCACCAGAGTGGCGCATTAGCCTTGATTCCCTAAGTTAAATCCTCACTACTCTCTGTTCAGTCAGTTAACTGAAGACTAGTTGACTAGTTAACTCAACTGGGTGGCAGTTCACTATCGTAACTGCCTGAGAGACTCGACTAGGTGGAAGTTCACTCCCGTAATTGATGGTGTGTGTATATATCACTCTATACCACCACTATAGCATATTGGTTATCCTCAAGTCGAACTCATTGAGTTATACAGAGTATATCATGTGTAAATTATTCACTATTCACAACGGTTAATGAGAATTCTTCCATTCTTTCTCTCCTTCTTCTTCTTTCTCCAATTCTCTCTGAAAATGTGTGTATTATTGTTTATATAGATCTATTATGTGAATTTTCAACACATTTACATGGTATCAGAGCTGACAGACTGCTAAGAAAAATCTACACCAAATTGTTTTTGCAGGTACAAAAGATTGAAGACAACAGAAAGATGGAATTCCAAAAAGAATTCATTCTTACACCTTACAACTATTTTTCATGGAAGGAGAAAATAGCCATACATATATGATCCAGAGGGTTGTACAGGTTAACCATGAATACAGATACAGATCTGAGATCATCCATAGAAAAATCCAAGTACTTAAATCGCATGGATGAGACACTCGAAACAATTTGTAGTCTTGTTTCTCCCGATCTCCTTTTTCACATATCTTCCTGTAAGACTCCCAATGATGCCTGGAAAAAATTGGAAGGGATCTTTGGAAAATAGGATGAGATGAGGGGACACATGCTGGAGGTGTATTTTCTCACATTGGATCCAAAAATCTTCGACAATATCCAATATTTCTTTACAAAATTCAAGGATTTACTGTCATAGATGAAAGCTTGCGGGGTTGATAAATCGGCGGAGGAGAAACAAATGGTTCTTACCATTCTCTCCAAGATTGGTCCTGAATTCTCTGTATTGTATCCACATTCCATATTGTCAGATTCACCTCTAGAGCCACCTGGAAGATGCCTTTTCTTGAGGACATTATCGAATCCCTAACACAAGAGAAAACCAAGCTCATAAACATGGGCACAATCAAAGGCCCAAGGGCGCATGCACTCACTGTGCATGATCGCAGCCAAAAATATCAGAAATCAAAAGATAAAGATAAACGAAAATCTCATGCACATCCAAAGAAGGAAGGGTACCGAAAACCCTTCACTGATGCCTGTGGATCCAAAGGGGAAAAGGGAAGAAAAGGGGAGAAATGAACATACTATCACAAAGGATTCCATTCGAAATATGCATGCATGCAAAAAAAAATAGATTTTATGTCTCAAATACTTAAAAAAAAAACCCTTGGAGATCGCATCCTCGAGGGTGCAAAGAAGAAGAAGACAGAAGATCTGAATTCCAAGAAAGGCAATTCTAGTCATGCCTTGATTGCCATCAACTCCTCTCTCGATGCTTGGATCGTATATTCAGGAGCATCACATAACATGGATTTCTCAGAATAAGTATATTCTTCTTTAGATGCATGCAAAGGTCCTCCTATTCTGATGGGGGACAACTCTTTTGTCGAAGTAATCGACAAAGGAATGATTGAACTCACCAACAAAAGTTTCAAGAATGTGTTGCATGTTCCCAATCTTTCTGTCAACCTTCTCTCTGTGTATCAGATGGAGAATTCCGGCACCGAAAATAAATCCATATTCAAACCAAATTCCGTAGACATCTATGACATGCAAACCAACTCCAAGGTTTCTATCGATGAGGTAAATCATCAGTCTAGATTGTATACTTTTTTTTTGAATTCATTGAACCTGATTCTGCTTTACTGTTTACTCATGCTGATGAAAGTAGTATGATATGGCACGAAATGTTTGGACATTTGAATTTCAGATACATGCAACATATTAGAAAGAACAAATTAGTTGATGGTATACCAGACATCCATTTCTCCAAGGGATTATGTGAGGGATGTTTTCTCGGAAAACACCCTCAAGAGAAATTCAACAAAGGAAAGTCTCAGCGAGCTTCCGCACCTTTAGATCTGTTCCACAATGACCTCTTGGGTCCTTTTGTGCATCCATCGATCAAAAAAGTGAGGTTTTTTCTCATTTTTGTTGATGATTTCTCACATTTTACTTGGATCTACTTTCTCAGGAAAAAATCCAAGGTCTTTCAACACCTGAAAGATTTCAAAGCCTTGGTTGAGAAACAGTCCGAAAAGAAGATCAAAGTCCTCCAAACTGATAATGAGGGAGAATATGTAAATCATGAGATCCATAATATTTTCCATGAGGCAGGGATTTGGTTGCAACACACAATTCCCTATATTCCGCAGCAAAACGGAGTTGCTGAGCGGAAAAATCGATCTCTAAAGGAGATGGAATCTTGCATGTTGCATGCAAAGTCATTACCACAGAGACTATGGGCCGAAGCAATTAACTGTGCAACATACATCCAAAATAGATCTCCTCATAGATATGTCAAGGATAAGACCCCCTATGAGGCTTGGAGCAGCCTCAAACCGGAAGTGACCCACTTTCACATTTTTGGTTCACGTGCATGGGCCCAGATTCCCTTTGAAAAGAGGAAGGCACTTGATCCATAGAGCACTGAGTGCATTTTTTTTGGATACCTTGACAGTGTGAATGGATATCAGCTTATTTATCTTTCCTCAGACCAACTCATCATTGAGCGTAGTGTTTGATTCGAGGAAAGTGTCTCGCATGTACCTCAACAACCGCATGCAGACACCTTCACTCTTCCACCTGTTCAAGATGATGAGCATGCACATGTCGACTCTTCTTCAGATGAGAGTTCTTATTCAGAGGACTCAAATGATTCAGATTCATATTTAGAGTCAGTACAGTCAGATGCAGAGTCAGAGCATCCAGATGCAGTTGCAAAACTAGAGAGTGGGCACATACTACTCTTCAGGATGCAGGGGATCTCGTTGGATATCCAACTGATACTAGGAGGACTCGATTTGATTTCGAGGTTCCTTTTGTTTCACTCACTACCACTAAACCATTTCCCTCCAGACATCTTTTCTTGGTTCATTCTTCCGATCCACAGTATTATGGAGAGGTTGTGGAAATCCCTTTTGGGAATCCGCCATGTAGGAGGAGTACAACTCCCTCCTTGAGAACCAGACTTGGGATCTAGTTCCCCTTCCTTATGGGAGGAAACTTGTCATATGTAGATGGGTCTACAGGACCAAGAGCGCAACGGATGGACATGTCAAGAGATACAAATCCAGGCTTGTTGCCAAAGGCTTTCAACAGGTTCATGGTATTGACTATGATGAGACCTTCGCTTTAGTAGAGAAGATGGGTTCCATTCGATTGTCCCTTTCCATTGTGGTAGCCAAGGGATGGGAAGTCCATCAGATGGACGTGAAGAATGCATTTCTTCATGGTGATCTCTCTGAGGAGATCTACATGGAACAACCCCAAGGATTTATTCAGGACTCATCTTTGGTCTGTTGACTGAAGAAGTCACTTTATGGTCTCAAGCAGGCTCCGAGGGCATGGTATGCCAAGATGGATTCCTACCTGTTGTCATAGAAATTTGTACGTTGTAAATCAGACCCAAATGTCTACATGCTCAGGACGACTGATTCACTTCTACTTTTAGTTTTGTATGTCGATGATTTGCTAATCACTGGGTGCTCGACTTCAGTGATTTCTGCAGTCAAGAGGATCTACATGAAATTTTTTTGTTGGCGGACATGGGTCCACTACACTTATTTCTTGGATTGGAGATCAATCAGGATGCAAGCGTCAAACTGTCTCAGGACAAGTATGCACGAGATCTCCTTGAGAGATTTCACATGAAAGACTGCAAGTCTTCTCTGACTCCTTTCCTATCAGGAGCCAAACTTGAGGATGGCGGGGAGACTCCACTGGTTGACAACACACTATACAGACAACTAGTGGGGATCTTGTTGTATCTCACACACTCTAGACTAGACCTCTCCTATGTAGTTGGCGTAGTTTCCAGGTTCATGCAGGAGCCGCATGAGCTACATTGGAAAGCTGTAAAGTGTATCCTTTCATACATACAGGGCACCATCACCTTTGGGATTCATTATGCAACAGACTCTACATTATATCTCATTGGTTTTACTGATTCCGACTGGGCTGGTGATAGCATTGATCGCAAGTCCACATCTGGTTACTCACTCAGTCTTGATTTCATGCCTATCTATTGGTCGAGCAAGAAGCAAGCTGCCATTGCTCTATCTTCAGCTGAGGCAGAGTATAGAGGGGTAGTTAACATAACCATTCAGGCTATGTGGATACAACATTTTCTCACTGAGTGGGGCATTCAGTTTCATTTGTCGATCGTCATCTGGTGTGACAACCAGAGCGCTCTGAAGTTCTGTAGAGATCCATTTCAGAGGTAGAGGACGAAGCACATCGAGATCCACATGCACTACATCTGAGAATTAGTACACGAGGGGATCATCGACTTATAGTTCTATCCTTCAACAAAACAGACGAAAAACATCTTCACCAAGACCTTCCCTGAGCAGAAATTCCATTCTTTGTGAAGTCATCTTAGAGTGAAGGATACAGTTTCCTAACAACTATAGTTCTTCTTTTTACATACATTGTACCTTGAGGGGGGTTTTTTCCCATGAGGTTTTCCCTCCTTCCTCACTTTATTTTCAGTGTATCTTTTTGTTACACATTATTTTCATCATCCCTATGACCGTTAACGATGTAAACCTATCTGTTTCTTTCAGAAGGGTCAGTGGCCTGAGTTCCTGAAGAAAGAAGAGAGAATAACTTTTCCTGAGAAAAGAAGTTGCATTCTCCTGTGTAAAAACCTTATTAAAAAGGAAGTTCGTAGGCTGCCTATGTATTAGGGTGCGAGAATGCTTGATTCTCACAGGTTGCACCATAGCCGGGTTGCGATAAGTTTGCAGGTTTCACTATAGACAGGGTGCGAGAATGATCATACGTGTGAAAAACGAGCGTTTTCGCGAATCTTATAGAAGGAGAAACTTCTATGGTGAGGTGGCATCCGAATGGTTTGGAACTTACTCGCTTTCATGATTTGGTGGGATCATCCTAACCTCCTCACCTTATCCTCTTCAAATTATAAAAGGAGAGGAGCTCTCATGGAGAAAGTTAGCTTGAGCTTTGGTTGGCTTGGAATTATTAGCTTGGTTGGAGTGGCTTTGAGATTTTCTTTGTCAAGATAGATTGTGAGTAGCTATCAGTTCCATGATCTCAGAATCCTTGGAGAAAGAAGTGTGTGGGGAATGAAGGACAATTGGAAGGGACCTTATGACATCAAGGCCATGGTTGTAATCTCTCTTTCACGTTTAATATGATATAGTAATATGATTCTTTCCTATAAAGCTTGTTGTGTTTTATTGTATGATTCCTTGATCACATACATAGGTTTATATTGAGTTTATGCTATTACTATCACTTTGGTTGGTTGCGTTCTTTTATAGGATCATTATTGTATGAGTTTTGGAACGGAGCTAGGATGGCGGTGGCGAGAGGAAGCGACATTTAAACGGTATGTCACCTATCCCTCTTTAGTTAGTAAATTCAATATCT
>SNQJ01S0009811.1:15814-30293 GCA_010110895.2 Picea sitchensis
TCTAAAACTTAAGGAAAGCGTCATGTTCTGGTGTGTTTTGTTCTAGATCTAGGTGGATCTAGGGAGATCAGTTAGTTTCCGCACCTACCGATTTGTCCGATAACACTTTTGTACTTGGGTACCTAATATGGCCCCGTTGCTGGGACCTAATCTTTATTTTCACCATAGTGATGTTCAGGGGGGGTGTTGGAGTTACTTCAGATGACACACCTAAGATTTATTTTTCCTAAGGTTTTTCCTTGTTTATTAGTCATAATTAGTCATTATCGAGTCTCCTATAATTTAGGGGAGAATATTCCACCTAGAGAATATTCTCTTTTAGTTGACACTTCAGTTTGACTAGTTGAGTTGAGTTTAGATGTTGCATTGGCTTTGTCACCATGCAACATTGGGATCATCACCATGATAATTCGAAATTGCCTTGGTATCATCACTAGAGTGGTGCATTAGGCTTGATTCCCTAAGTTAACTCCTCACTACTCTCTGTTCAGTCAATTAACTGAAGACTAGTTGACTAGTTAACTCAACTAGGTGGCAGTTCACTCCCGTAACTGCCTGAGAGACTAGACTAGGTGGCAAGTCATTCCCATAACTGTTGGTGTGTGTCCATATCACTCTAGACCACCACTATGGTGCATTTTTTATCCTCAATTCAAACTCATTGAGTTATACAGAGTATATCATGTGTAAATTATTCATTATTCACAACGGTTAATGAGAATTCTTCCATTCTTTCTCTCCTTCTTCTTTCTCCAATTCTCTCTGCAAATGTGTGTATTATTTTTTAGCTATATCTATTCTGTGCAATTTCAATACATTTATAGGGAGGCCACTAATATCCACCTAGATGCTATGTAGGGCTTCAGAAAACCCCAAAAGTGTAGAACCCACAATTACAAAGAATTACAGAAGAATGTGTTGAACTAGAAACTATCAAGAGGATCCAATTGGAATAGGTGGGTGGCCACCAATATCCACCTGGATCAATCCTACCCCCTTAGGAAGCAATGGTCTCCATTTCATTATGTTCTCCCATCATATGAGGAAACGTCTATTGAATTTGTTCTCGGGTGAGACACTTACCTTGGTGTAGGAGTTGCCTTGCCTTGACAACCCAATAAAGTTGAATCCTCTACCGACGAGTGCCCTTGAACTATGTGTCCACTATCTGATCAAAGGATGCCTATTTCATGTAGGCAGGGTTGATCTCTGTTGGTTTCAACTATTCTTTGATCTATGAGGTGTTCAATAATGGTGGAAAATATGGCCGAAGAAGGTCCACATTGAATAGTGGGTGAAAGCCAAGGAAGGGTGGAGTGTTGAGCTCAAAAGTATTAGTACCCATAGCCTTGGTGATAATGTAAGGCCCACAGAGAAGTGGGCTGAGATTTTGATGGGCAACTGTAAGGTTATCTTTATGAAAATGTAACCAGACCTTGTCTCCCACTTGAAACTGGTGCGGTACCTGGTGTTGATCATGGCGTTGTTTGTACTTAACATTGGCTTTCTGCAAAATCTCATGGACCTTTTGGCGGATGTGATGAATCCACTCAATGAATCTGGTGGATTTTTCGGAAGATTGATCATGGGAAGATTCTACCTATGTGGTTCCAAGAGGTAGTGCAACATCAATGGAACCCAATGATTGAAATCCCAGCCCCACCTCAAATGGGCTATGGTCGGTGGAGCTATGTAGATCCCTGTTGTAGTTGTGATGAACATAGGGAAGAATCTCATCCCATGTACATGGATTCTTACAGTTTTACATGTGTAAGGTGTGCACAATCATCTGATTGATGACCTATGTCTGGCCATCAGTTTGGGGGTGTAAAACAGTGGATTTAGTGAGCTTGGTGTGCAACAGTGACCAGAGACTCGACCAAAATGTGCTGAGGAACCTGTTGTCTCGATCTGACGTTATGGTCTATGCTATCCCAAAATGGACCCACACTCGTTCGAAGAAGAGCTTGGCAGTATCTGCCATTTTGATTCTCTTCTTGTAGGCTTTGATAATGTCCATATTTGAAAACTGATCAACCACGACAAATACACAATCATTGAGATTCTTGGTGGATGGAAGGCAAGACATGTAATCCATCCAGATGGATTCCCAAGGCCTCTCGGGAGTAGGAAGAGGGGTGTATAATCCTTTCTTCTTGATGGTTGTCTTGGAAATGACACAGGAAGTGAAAGATATGATATACTTGATGGATTCTTCTCGAAGTTTTGGCCAATAATTTTTTTTATGTAGAATGACCATCATTTTCTCCATGCAAAAATTTCCTTCCATCCAACTATAGTGAGCCTCCCAAATGAGATTTGAACGCTCACTTGTGGGAACACAGAGGTGGACCAGATGGAATAACAGTCCATCCTGGATGTGAAAATTGGTGACATTCACTCATGTACCCAAGAGCTAATAGGTGGTAGCAAAGTCATGCTCACGCTGATAAAGTTGGGGCCACTCAAATGCCTCATTCCCACAGAAATTGAGCATCGTGGTGAGTGCGACAATGGGAGAGTGATTGAGGCAGTCAGTGACATAATGTGTGCTCCTTGTTTTATACTTGATGTTGATATTGAACTGTTGTATGTATGTGGACCACTTTTGATGGCAATCATTCTGCAACTTCCCTGTGTCTGTATGAACTGTAGAGGCTTGTGATCAGTGTGGATGATTTTCTCCTTTCCCAGAATGTAATGTTTCCATTGACGATAGGCTTGCACAATGGAATATATTTCTTTGTCATAGGTGGGGTATTTTCGGACAGTATCTGAGAGTTTCTCACTATGGTATGATACTGGATGACCATGATAAGTGAGAAACACACTTACAGCATAATCAGAGGCATTAGTCTCAATCTTGAATGGTTGTTTCAGATCATATAAGGAGAGTACTAGAGATGAGAACAAGTGATGCTTCAGATCATCAAATTATTTTTTTTGTGCCTACCCCCATGTGAAATTTTCCTTGCCACCACCCTTGGTTACTTGGGTGAGGGCCCATGCGATATGGGAGAATCCCAACACGAACCTTCGGTAGAAGTTGGAAAGTCCCAAGAAGCTATGAGTATTGATTAGCGTGGTCGGGGATGGCCAGTCACGAATGACTTGGATCTTATTTGGATCCACATGTACCCCATGCTCATCAAAAATGTATCCCAAGTATTGGACCATGTTCATTCCAATGGATAATTTTTCCAAGTTGGCATATAGCTTGTGTTGCCACAGAGTGCCAAAAACTTGTTGAATATGATGCATGTGCTCCTCCCAAGTTCTGTTAAAGATGAGGATGTCATCCATATATACCACCACAAAAGAGTTGGTGAAGGGTCTCAATACATCATCCATGAATCTCATGAAATTTGATGGTGCATTTTTTAAGCCAAAGGGCATGACCAGGAATTCGAAGAGACCTTATTTAAATTTGAAATTGGTCTTCCATACATCAGTTGGTTCGATGGGAACCTGGTGGTATCCAAACTTTAGGTCAATATTACTAAAGAAATTTTCCCCCATGAGTAGGTCAAGAAGGTCATAAATTTGGGGAATTGGGTACTGGTTCTTGACTGTGATTTTGTTTAATGATCTGTAATCAATGTAGAGCATCCAAGTCCCGTTTTTATTCTATACCGACACAATCGAGCTTCTGCAAGGGGAGGATCTAGGTCGGATGTTCCCCTTTTAAAGCATATCTTGGATCCGATGCTTGATTTCTTCATTTCCCATCAATGAGCAACGATATACTGGTCCATTAAGCAGTGGTGCACTGGGGATTAGATCATTTGGATTCTTGACTTGGCAGTGCGATGGTAACCCCGTGGGTGAGGACAAGATGTCTTTGTACTCTTCCACGATCCCGTCCACTTGCTTCTATTTCCAAGAGAGGCTATGTGTATAGGTCAAAAATGTGGTGACAACCTTCTTCTTACTGCGAGCACAGATCACAAAGATGATGGAATTATTGTTCTATGAAATGACCTTCATTTTTTAGCAGGGATTAAACAAATAGTGGTAGGAGACGCTACCTCTGGTATCCTGTATAATTTTCTACCCAAATTAATAATAACAATATGGGGTCTAGACTCATAAACAACATGTCACTTCCACAAATATGGTTGGCCTAAAAGAACATCACAAACTTCAAGGGGAGAAATATCACACAATACCTCGTCTTTGAAGGGCTTGATGTTGTAGGGAAGATGAAACTATTGGCTGACATGAATATCTCGTCCTTGGAAAATCTAGTCGATGGTGTAGTGATGCGGGTGCAGTGTTATCGAAAGATCCAACCACTTGACGACCTCCGCTGAAATCAGGTTCTTCTGACTAACGCTATTGAAAATGAAATGCAATGGAGTCCCATTTACCCACATCTATGAGTGAAAGAGGCATTCCCCTTCCTCCGGTTCTTTTGGTTTGGTTGGTTGGAATTTGGTGGTAGCGACAGTGGCACTAGGTTTGGAATCAATTATTCACTTCCCACTTTATGGATTTGATTTGGCGTTAAAATATGCCTCTGAATCAGAATCTTTCAGCTCTACCACCAGTGACTTCTTGGAGAAACATTCTTCAGTGTTGTGCCAAGGGATTTTATGGTATTCACACCATTTTCCCATGTCCTTCTTCGACTTCTCATTACCCTTCTTGGGTTGTGGTTTGGACTGGTTGTCCTGAGAGTGACCATCTTTTATCTGTCCCTTGTTTTGTGGGTTTGGGTTTCCTTTTCCCTGCTTCGGTTGTGATAAGTTTGCATATCCAAACTCTCACCTCTTCTGCTTAAATTTTTGTTACGAGGAAAATCTCTCTATGGCTACGGGAAAACCACCACAGACAGAAATGACTGCATAAATCAACTATGTTCTCAAGTATGCTATATAAACAAATATGTTATAAAGACAAGATAAAAGGAATACTCGTTCAGACGTTCGATGAAGTCAACCGTTGAGCACTTGACCCAAAACAATATACCTGCAAATAGTCCTCAACAACCAAGAAAAACAAGCATATGGTGATAATAAATGATGTTATCACATTCAATAGCATAATCCATTAATAAACATGAGAAATACGCCCATGGAATAATAATTCAAATATTTTCAAGATATCAATTGGACGGGAAAAGAGTATCTCTATTAATATATAATCAACAAAAGTGAAACTGTTATAGACTTCTGTGTCAGCATGGTTTGGAACAGATAAAATAATTTCCTTCCAGCTGGTCCTCCACCACCTCAATCCTCCACCAATGGAAAGCTCAAAGAAGAGAGACAATAGAGTTCTAAATCAATAAGGTAAGAGCTTGGGGGTTGAACACTTTGTTCAAACTTAAAGGAAAAAGGGATGCAGACTCAATATGAAGTAAATAATTTCTCCAGAGTAACTTTTCTCTCAAAGTTGAATTCTTTATCCTCTTTTCCATAGCTCGGAATTGACCTATTTATATCCTTCAAATGGAACTGAAGGGATGAGTCAGAACGTTTCCAATATATGAAAGGAAAAGGATCATAGATCTCCTGTCATGACATGGAAACCCGACACCAATTTTCATTTTTGGGAACAAATACCGATGTATGTGGGTTGTAGTGGTGCAACCTATGTATACCCATGTTGTATAGTACGCAAGGTGTGTACATGTGGAAAAATATGTATTTTTAGCTCTGGAATTTACAAACAGGGATGACAAGTCTGTATAGGGAAATAGAAAAAGGCCTTCTGTGCAAGATTACATATGGTGAGGAAAATCTTTCTATAACATATGACCCCTAATGTGTGAGGTTAGAGGAATATATATGATGGCCAAAATAAATTATAAATAACCCATAAGTGGAGTGATGGAAAAATAACCAGCTGGAAGAACTAGTTTCTCATTACATTCTGCACCGACGTTGCATACATAGTTGCAAATAGAATTACACTGAAGATCCATGTGAAAATATCCCAAACAAATGTCCTTGGCCATGAATAGGCAAATACAAATGTGGTTACATGCCAAAAGTTGTCACAACGAACAAGGCACAGTAGAACCGGTCTCAAAATCAAATCTGAAGATATCTGTATACAATGGAGTACAATATGATCTCCCATGATCACTGAAATAATATAGGTATTGGTCCAATGAAAAGCAAGAAACAACTCAGGAAAGTTGTGGCCACATACTGATGTTTTTAAGTATTCTACACAATCAACTAAGGGTGCAAGTCTACATTATGCGAATAAAGGAGTTGAGGTCAAACACAAATGAGGCATCATTTGATTACCGTTCATTGATGTATATCATTAACAAACGCGAGACAACCTACCGATAATGAAAGTAGGTATCATGGCACCAAGTACATTCTTACAAGTGTGAATAAAGGAGTCGGTGTTGAACACTTGAAGAATCCATCGATCAGAAGACATTGATGTATTCCCAACTGTCGATGGTGAGAGCACCTGCCACTAATGACTATAAGCCTCAAGGCACTCATAAGACTCTAGGTCCCGTTTCCAGAATAGATGAGCTGAATTCGATGGAAGGAGACACGCCGAAAGGAGAGCATTAAGGCATTTCTCATCATTCAACACGAGGTATAAAGCAAGAGCTTCATCATTTGGAGGAAATCGGATGAAGAACATGTTCATGAACCAACGACTCTGTGTATATTTTGCATGTGCCAAGTGCAAGTGGTACACGAAAAAGACCCTCTGAATAACAACCAATGAGGAAAAATGCTGACAAAGGCGAGGAAACCACCAATAAGGCTAATGACATCCAAGACACTGCACGAATCCCAATGTGTGAATAGATGTCTTGTTGTCGAACACAAGGGAGACCATCCAATCAACGACCAATGATGAAATTTCTACTGTTGGGTTCAAGGTTACCTACCAATGATGAAAGTAGGACCAGGGTGCGTGATAGGACTACAATATCGTGTCTGAGACAAACTGAGGGTATGGCCGACATGAAAAGTCAAGAGTTCTGAGGAATGGCTGAAATAGGTTGATATAATTCCTTTGAACAAGAGCATGAGACATATTGAAGACTCTGATAGCATAGACTCAATGATGAAACTGTGAGATGTAGGAGGCATCGATGAAATTCTCCATAGGGATTGGAAGAGTAACCAGTCGATAGAGAAGACTCTGTAATGAGATCAACTTCCTAAGGCCATGCTAAACCCAAAATTATGATGACAAATGGACTCAATAACCTTGTTCTTTGTTCAAAGGCGACACGCCTGCTGCTAATATAAGATAATACTCCCGTCCTACCCATATTTTTTTGTTTTTTCATAGACAAATGATTGCTATGATATAGAGGAGGAAATGAGTGTCGCAAGTAAGCAAAACTAGTTCCAGCAGTGGAACATACCTATGCTCAATGCAAGGAGATGCAAGCGAGAGATGTACATTCGAGGGAATGTTCCCTCCTAGGTATAGGGTGTCAAATTGTGAAGGATATAAATGAGGCTTTTCTTAGTTGAGGATGCCAAAACTGTCGAGGCAAACGGTTTATAATGCAAAGCGAGAACCGACTATAGGCTCAATACTGCAAGCAAGGGAATGAGATGCAATCACAACTTAACACCAAAAATGTCCTTTTTCATGACATTTAGTCTACTTGGTGTGAAAAAGGGATAAACTTGTGTCAAATAGACGTGCTTTCAAATCCAATTTACGAGTGTGAAAGAGACAAGTTCACTCGGAAATCTTTTCACTTTTTAAAGATGAGATGGAAAAGAGCTTAAATTAAAATCGGTTGGGAGTCCTCCAAGTGTAAGGCATCATGTTATGAGTGAGAAATGAGGCTCAATGTAAATTCATGTATTATGTTATACGAGAGTCCCGGTCCTACAGAAAAATCTCTGCATGGGCACCAAATGAAGCGGAGGATCTAACTAGGGCACCCATGTTTGGTAAGTCTCTACCACTTGATAACGACACCACTTATAGAAGATGGAAGGTTTTGTGTCGCAACAATTGGGTTTGTACCTAAGTCATAAAAGTGACAGTTATAGGATGATGCAGAAATGCATGATGGAATGGATACCTACCTATATGTTGGGTAGTGAAAACACCTTCCCATGGTTACGAATGGTCAACATAATATTGAAATCCGCAAGAATCCTTGGTGAAAACTACAAAAAACCAACTCAACCCACTTCTGTATTAGTCCATTAGGTGAAAAAATGAGTCAAAACTATAGAAAGTGGGTAAAACCTATTATAAATAGTAACAAAACGAAAAATTACTATGCCATTTTGATTATTTACCTAAATAGTGAAAATTGGACCAAAATACCTCTGATCTTCAACTGGTGATTGCGGGAGCGTCAGGCGACGAAATCAGAAACCATCTGGACCAGGTAATTCCTCTTCCCCTCCTCTTCCTTTCAAGTGGATTAAAATTTTAAATTAGGCTTCAAATTTTGAGTGAATTAGGGTGCAAAATGGTTAACTAGGTGTACGCAGGCTACCATTCATTAGGTCATGTATACGTGAGGTTATACGCGATTGTGAAAACCATAGGCCACGTATACTCAACCCTATGCCTATTTTTAAATGAAGCAACTCGCATACAAGTCCGTAATCAATAGATTCTATGGTTGCTAACTCAAATTTTGACTTTTATTTGGTAAGATGGTGCTAGAATGGAGGGAAAGGGAGCACAAGGAGGTATATGTTGTTGTGGATAGAGATCCAGGGGCCCAAATTTCTTTGAAAAGATGCGGTTTATATAAATTTTGGGAACTCAAAGGGATGAGGGCCCAGGTGAGGTTGCTTGAGATTCTTGTAGATTACTGGGACCCTGACAGTGAAAGCTTCAACCTTGATGGGAAACCATGGAGGATTGAAGTAGAGTATATCTAGTTTTTGACCGGGTTATCGTGTTGGGGTGAATTTGTAAAACTCAAATCACGGGGAGCAGGGAGAAGAATGAAGATAAAGGAGTACATAGACGCTCACTGTGTAGCAGGGACCGCGAAAGTCGGGAGTCAACTCCCGATCCAAGCTGTTAGCACTGAAAGTCACACTTTGACTTCTAAAGTCTAATCTCAACACCCATCAGAATGTAAAATATAATTTTGGTTTTGAATGGGTGGATAATCAAGATGGAGAAAGAAAAGGATAGGGATGCAAACTGCAGATCAGTAGGCTACACCAATGGGCAATGGGGTCACAAACATTCTACTCATCGAAGGCACTAAAGATGCTCAATAGAAAACAAGATTATATGCTGATAGGTGGAAGAATGAAGAAGGAAAACATAAGATAGAATGTTCACTAAACATAGATACTCTCAATTTAATGAATCAACAAGTACTTGAATATAAACAATGACTAATGGGAAAAATATAGTAGATCCTCTACTGCTTAGGGATCCATAAATCATTGGCAGCCTTTGATCCTCAAATATGAAATATATTCAAATAAGAAGAAATATAAAAAAAAGAGTTGCAATCTGAAATCACATCTCTCATGAGTCTCCAATATCAATAATTCTTACAATCATAAAATTCCCACAGGCTTACAAATGAACACACACAGGAAAACTGCCTTCTCCTACTCTCTCTAGCCTTTCTTGGCTCATCAATCCCCTCTCCAAGAGATATTTCCTTCCTTAAATATAAAATAACATCCTCATAAACTTAGGAGGTTGAATCCCATATCCTCCATTGGATCTTAAACCTTGGAGATAGGTGGCAACAATCAAAGAGACAAAAATCCAACAAACTGCTAATTTTCAGGAATTTGTTGGAAGCCATTAATAAAATGTCTCCACCGCATTGCACGAGGCATTTGCTGGAGATAAATATTAGGTGAAGGTGTCCCTTGACATTTAAATTATACTTGAGAATCCATTCTAATCCTCCTAGACAGGTGAAAACCTCCCAACAAGGCGAATATCAAAACCGCGACCGCTACAGGAAATTAGGTAGCGCCACTTCTATGTATAATATCTCTCAAACCATAACACATTTTGAAAAAATGAGAGAGGTTTTTGTTATTTGGCATGTTATAAACAAAAACCTCCTCCATTTTTCAAAATACCTTCTCAATTGTTCACAATCGAAGTTTTAAATTAGTGACGCAAAACTGGCAGAATAACTCTGCACAATTCGTTTTCTGCCAAAATTTAGGTAGCGAATTTGGGTAGTGCCCGCCTGTGTGTCTACGTGAAATTCAGTAGCATAAATACATGGGTTATTTTTATGCTTGGAACCTTGTGAGAGTTTTTTCAATGCTTTTTCTTGATCAAATATAGGATAAGATTGCTGCTCATCATCACTAGAATATTCATCAAAAACAGGCTGCCCTTCATACCTATGATCAACCTCTAAAACAATTATTTCATCAAGAATATAATTGTTAAAAATATCCATTTCAGGAACAATAGTAATTGCTGCTTCTAGTTGTTCATACACATGATTTTGATCTGTAACAAAGTTATGAATGTTGTCCTCTTCGAATACAGGAGTATTCTTTATGCTTTCATTTGGACAATGAATAAAATCATTTTCATCTTTATATTCAGCAGAGCAATCTAACAAATCTTGATCACATTCTACATATCCCTCACAACAGTTATGAAAAATACTTTCAGAGGGATAAAACCTTTTGCAGTGTTCATTGAATACTTTGTGGAAATCCTTCAAGGATGAAATACTAGAAGGGGGTAACAAGAAATACCATTTACGTGCATCCCCATACAATGAATACATGAACATTTTCATCAATATATCTTCATGATGGATGTCAAGCTATTGAATCAAAGCATGAAATCTTGAGAATGCTCAATAGGGTTGTAATCCTCACCTTCATAAAATCTAGGCAGCAGATCTTGCCATTCATCAATAAGAGGCAAAGGATGTGGATACTCATCTATGACTGAGAAATTGAGTGGGGCAAGCCTCCTGACCAGGATAGCCTTCATAGCCATTTAATTGGTCTCATTCAAGTGGAGTCACCAACAGATTGTGAAAAATGGAGTCGCCATGGTGAATGTGCAGTCTTGAAGGTGTCCAACTTCAGTCACCATCTAAATATGGAGCTGTGCAATGTCGTTCTTCCCAGGGATATTTTCAATCTTCTCAAATCCGTCCCCGACAATGGTGCCAAAAATGTTAGCACTAAAAGTCACACCTTGTCTGCTAAAGTGTAAGCTCAACACCCATTAGAATGTAAAAGATAATTTTGGTTTCGAATAGGTGGATCAAAAAGATGGAGAAATAAAGGGAGAGGGTTGAAAACTACAGATCAGTAGGCTACACCAATGGGCAATGGAGTCACAAACATTCTACTCATTGAAGGCACTAAAGCTGCTCAACAGAAAACAAGATTATATGCTGATAGGTGGACGAATGAAGAAGGAAAACATAAGATATAATGTTCACTAAACAGAGATCCACATAATAGTATATTTTGGTGTTTCACTAATGTGCTACCTATAGTGCTGCAAAATCACCTAAAGATAATGGGGTTGATACTATTCAAAGTTACTACTTGCTCTGCACATGTTTCAGATGGAGGTGTTGTGTTTTGACGATGCTACCTAAATTTTCATAGAGACTCACAGTGGCACTACCAAAATTCGCTACCTAATATATGGCAGAGACAAAATTTGCACACAGATGCACCACAGTGGCACTACCGAAATTCACTACTCGCAGAGGCCAAAGTTTTCACAGGGGATAGGAAGGTTTGGCGCTACCTTTTCTACTTGTCCAGTTTTGAAGTGCGCTACCCAGAGTGCTACTCAAAGAGGCTACCAACAGACACTAGGGATCTAGGAGGATCAAGATAACAAATTTTTGGATAGCTGATGATGGATGTTGGCCCTTGACCAAGTTTTGAGGAACACTTGGTCATATTTGACCATTTTTGGACTTCGACAGCCTGTCAAAGATGGAGTGTCAGGCAAAGCAGAGATCACAGGGTCTTGATCCACTTTTGGGCCCCTTTTAGGGTTTTGGGTTAATGTAATGGGAAAGGGATGTCGGCCCGTGGGTTTACCCACGTTTAGGCCCACTTTTGTAATGTATAAATAGAAGGATAGGTAATATAAGAAGTAGTAGATGTGATTGCTTAGTGCAATTGGTAGTGCATCTATGTGATGTTGAATAAGTGCTCTGTGCAAAGTGTGTAAGGTTTGCAAGGCTAAGTGCAAGTTACTGTGAGGTTTCTATATAAGGCTAAGTGATGTAACGTAAGGAAGAAGGATCCGACGAGCTGCGTAGATCTTCTGTCCTATGTGAAGAAGGGTTTGGAGGCTTTGTGCTTGTAACAGATTGAAGACGATAATAAAGAAGAAGATCTTGTGGACGTATCCCCAGGGTGCGGGGTGAACCACGTAAATCTTTGTGTTATGCTCTGTGCTTTGATTCAATGTGTTTATCTTTGCTTATGCTATGTTCTTTGATATATCCATTTATGCCCTGTTCTTATTAGATATATATGGTTGTTAGATCTGATGAGTATGAGGATGCTTAGTGCTGATATACTGGATCTGATCTGGGTTACCATGGTTAAGTGCTGAAATACTGTAGATCTGAGTGCACACTGCGATGATCTGTGCTATCTACGAAGTATAATAAGGGTTGAATATTGACGAATTATCGATGCTAGGTTCTCTGTAGAAAAAATAATCACAGATACGTGTCTCAGCTAAGGTTGTAGACACCTGAGTCTCACAACCATCCTTTCCTCTACCTCGGGTGATACTTCATCTACTTCGCAGGTGTTGCCAAAAGGGTCAGTAGTTAGGGCTTTGTTGGTGCGCTCTTGAGCATTGAACCTTGGGTCTGCCCCTGTGCCAACAAATGGTTCCGTTGTTGGGACTGAAACTGTGATTGCTAGGAACTAAGGAAGAAGAAGCTTGGTGCAAAGATTCGTCCTGAAATTGTGGAAGCTCTGTGCGTGGACATGTGCCCTAGTGCGCAGTATTGTACTTGATCTAAAAAGAGAAGGCCAGATCTAAAGAAAATAAGAGAGATCTGAACGTTTCTGAATAAAAGAGGTAATATCTGTAAGATTAGTGCTATGATAGAGGTAAGAATAGTTAAAAGTTTTTAGATCTGAAATCTTTGTGCTCTATAGAAGTAAGATAAGTGATTTTTTTTTTCTACAGCATGGATCTAGGTATGTTTGATAGACTCTGTCCTAACTTGAAAACTAGGGCATTAATAGATGAAAGAAAGCTTGATGTGAATAGATATGATATATATGTTATACCTATGCATAGAAAGAATTTTTGGACTAAGAAATGGATGCAGGATCCTAGAAATAATTTTTTACAGGCTAGCTACCATGATCCTGGTGCACAGTATAGAAAACATTGGGAATCATTTAAGAGAAAGAGAGGATTAACCCTATGTTATAGTTGCATAAGACCAGGACATCTTGCTAAGGAATTCCCTAGTAGGAGATCTAGTTTCCTATGTTGCAAAGCCTTGGACCATGAAGTATTGGATTTCCCTAGAATGATTGCTAATATTCAAGGCATGAATCTGAATGAAGAAAAACCTAAAGCAGATCCAGAAATAGTAGAACCCTAGAGAGAATCCGAGACGATATTGCTACATATGAAAGACACCTTGACTGACCACCGACATGTTAGGCTATTAGAGATTTTTAAAGAAAAAAAATGCATCGAAGCAAGAATAGGGGACTTCAACATTGACTGTGTTTTATATGAATAAACTCAGGTGAATATCATGCCAGTAAGAATTTTGGAAGCTATAGGAAGGCCTGCTATGATCCCTTCATGTTGTGGGGAAAATCTCCCTACGGACTAGCAAATAGAGTTCAGACTTTGCATGCAGATATGACCGAAGAGAAACTACTTTCTACCTTCATCCCTAGATTTAAATCCCCTTTTCTTAGTAAATGCATGGAAAGATCAACCTACCTCGTTCCCGACGTTTGATGTCGATCCTCCGTTGTGCTTGATTACTTGTTTGCAATACTCTTTCCAAAGCTGACCTGCATCCAAGACAAGCAACAACTATGCATGCATACTACTTATATACTAACGGGTTAGAAATCAAAAACATGTACTAATAAAACTATAAAAAGTTTATGAATTGGGACGGGAAAAGCATTTTCTTTATTACTTTGAATGAGTCAACTTACAAAAGTTGAGACCGGCCACCGCTCCGCGAACCTGATCTTGGGCTCCTCTTCTTCTGTCCTCCAACTGCTTTGCTTTGAATCTCCTTTGGCACAAGGAAAGGCTAAAGGGTTGGGACAATGGGAATATGTAAATGGGAAGAGTTTCTTTGATATATTTTTCCTCCTCCAAATGGGACCCCTACCCCTTCTTTTATAGGCTAGAAGGAGCTAGGTATTTGGACGAACCCTCGGCCATGCATGGCTGGGAGTTTCAGTTAACTCACGCATAGCTTTTGTGCTCCGTAGACAACTTTCCTTTTTTCGTGCTTTTGTCGGTCCACACGAGCTGTTTTGGGTCAACTAGCGTGTACACGCGTGCAGTA